>JAJOZX010001323.1:577500-745000 GCA_023014485.1 Bathynomus jamesi
GAGTTGTTTTTCTTTTTCCTTGCTGATTGTATTATATATATATATATATTATATATATATATATATATATGTATGTATGTATGTGTGTGTGTGTGTGTGTGGGTGTGTGTGTGTGTATATGATGAATTTCACAATTAAACACGTGAAATAAATGAATGATGTAAATCTACACGGAAAAGGAAAACTGATTCCAAGTCCTTTCGCGTATTCAACAGTACACCTCGTCAGGAAATGAAAGGAAAAGACAAGATGACAAAAATATATGCCTATGTACATTAAAACCAAAAAGTAAAAAGGGATTAACACAAGATTAAAAAGTACTGATAAGAAGCAAAAAACATTTTAACAAAATATTGTCAATTTTATACGTTGCCGAACTGTTATTGAAATTATTTTTAAAATGGATGAAAGCACTTTCTAGAATATTCCTTTCAATTATATCTTTGTTTGTTTTTAATGAGAACTTTAGAACACTCTCACTTAATACTATGATTACATCTATACATATGGTTAAGCAATGCATTAGAATTATTTGTTGTTCTATATGTTTATTTATACTGTTTTACTCTTGATATCTAAAGTTTTTCCTGTTTGACCTATATATACTGAGTTACACTGTGTACATCCGATCGAATACCCAAAGCCACCAGCAATATCCAGATTATTCTTTATTAGACGAGATTTAACCGTATTATTATTATACTTAAAGACTACTGTACGTTGATGCCCATTGTTTTAAGTAAGGTCGGAAGATATTTAAAATTTACATCGTAAGGTAGGCTAAGGATATTTTTATGATCATATTCATTTGCAGGTCCACTATTATAATACCTACTCTTAGTTTTCCTAAGACAGTTATCTAGAAATGGAATAGGATAACATAATTTAGTATCAATATTCATGACATTGCATAACTCAGAATCTAAAAATTCATGACTGACAATTCTCAGTGCTCTGAAAATCAGAGAAAAAAAATAGATTTCATCGAGGGTTGATGGTCAGAATAAAAATGAACAGGAGAGTTATTATTAGTAGGCTTGCGGAAAACTTCAAATTTGAATTGATTCATGTATCTCCGAATTCTTGGATCCAGAAATGATAAACATCCATCATTTTTTTTTCAACAGTGAATTTTATCGATGGAACCAAAATGTTGAGCCTACCAAGGAACTCGTCAACATCCAAATTATCCTGCCAAAGGCATAAAACATCATCTCTATACCGGTACCAGACACGATTAAAATTAACAATAGTGGGCAAAATTCTGCTTTCAAAAAATTCCATATATAAATCAGCTAATGCAGGTGAGAGGGGATTTCCCATTGTCAATCCAAACGACATAGCATAAAACTTATCTTCAAACTGAAATTTACAATCTTTGATACAAAGCTTGATTAAAGTGAGTGTTGTGTTGAACATGGAATATGTGGGAATATGCGTGCAGAACAGCAAATAATTCTAATGCATTGTTTAATCATATGTATAGATGTAATCATAGTATTAAGTGGGAGAGTTCCAAAGTTCTCGTTAAAAATAAAAATATAACTGAAAGGAATATTCTAGAAAGTGCTTTCATCCATTTTGAAAATAATTTCAATAGCATTTTAGAAACGTATAAAATTGACAATATCTTGTTAAAATGTCTTTTGCCTTCATCAGTACTTGTTAACTTTATGCTAATCTCTTTTCACTTTTTTGTTTTCATGTACTCGTACATAAGTGGTTCCAAAAAACCTTAGCACCCCCATTTGCAGCTTACATGTTTACTTATATCGAAATAGTTTTTAGTGATTATAAAAATATATGAAATTCTTTATTTATTGCAGGTATTAAAATTACTCTAGCTGATAAAGTGATAATATAATGGCTTCTCAATTAATTGGTGATTCGGAGAAGCAACATGGGATAGATCGCATACGAGCAATAACATTTCGCGAAGCTCGTGATGCTGGAGCCACCTTTATAACACGTTCATGGGTTGCCAAAAAGTTGCGAAGAAGTGAGGACTTCGTCAAAAGAAATTGGAATAAAACTTTGGATGAATGTGAAATGGATACAACCAAATCTGGGCGCCCAAATTTGCCACTCTCTCAGGAAACAAAGGACATCATTGAAAGCGGTACGCGTAAGCGGAAAAACAGCTGTGCTAAACTTTCTAGAGAGATCGAAGTGGTGAGATCATTCGACTGTACCATCATAGGCAAGGTTTAATGCCTTGGCATCAACTTCCAAAGCCAAGAAAAACTCAACTTAACATCGATGACAGAATGTGGTTTGCCCATTATCTTGAAGATTGGGATGTGGATGATTTCATGCATTTAGCTGTCTCCGATGAATTTTTTGTTTACGTAACACGTCGGCCTAACTACCAAAATGATCGAGTGTGGGCCACAACACCAGATGAAATCGATGGCAATGAACATTATCGCGAATTATTAAAAAGTGCAGACTGTGTTGGTGTGTTTGTTTTGTTCACTGCAAAGAAGCTCATGCGGGTGCTGAAGCCAAATGGTCAGAGTTGGGATGGACAGTATTTTCGTGATATTATTCTATCCCAGCATGTCATTCCTTTTCTAAGAAACCCAAACAATGTTATGGATGTCGATCAGGTCACACTTCTGCACGATACCCCCTGCTTTAAGGCATTAGCCACTCACCAGTTGTTGCGGAATCATGAGATCGATTTCTTTGGAAATGAAGAATGGCCAGGAAATTCTCCTGACCTGAACGTCTGTGAACACATTGGACCAGTTATAAAGGACAAGGTTGAATGTGTCTTGTTTCAAGAACCTGCAGCAAATCGATTTTCGAAGGATACAATGCTGCAACACATTGAAACTGTTTTAGCAAATTTGCGTAACAATCAAGATCTATTCACGTCACTTTTGGCAAGCTACCCAAAGCGAATTCAGGCTGTCTTGGAAGCCAATGGCGGGAACACCAAGTTTTAATTGATCTCATTAAATGCAGGATTAAATTCTCTTTTGTAAGGTATGTTTATTTTTACTGTACCTCTAATGGTTTAGGCCATGGGCGGGGGGGCTAAGGTTTATTGGTTTATTGAACGGTTTATTTTTGTCATCTTGCCTTTTCTCTTCATTCCCTGACGAGGTGTACTGTTGAATATACAAAAGACCTTAGAATCAGTTTTCCTTTTCCTTGTGGCTTTATACAGGGTGGGGCACGGGAACCAAGTGTTTTTGGAATAATCAGGAAAATGATATTTATTTTTGTAAAGAAAATATATTGGTAGAACAACATTCGTAAGAACATAGCATTTCATGTCATAATAATCATGTACCGAAAATTATATCTGGCATATGATGTCCTTGGCCGTCGACGCATTGTTGAAGGCGTTTACGAAAATTGGCCTCCACTCTTCCCAGCAGGTCTCTGTTGATTTGGATGATTTGTTGACGGATCGCTTCCTTCAATGCATCTAATGTACGGGGCTTGTCCTCGTAGACACGTGACTTGAGGTACCCCCATAGAAAGAAGTCACATGTGGACAAGTCAGGGGACCGAGGGGGCCATGCAATGTCACCAAATCTCGAAATGAGATGGTTGGGAAACAGGGGGCGAAGAACAGCCATTGACGCTCTGGCGGTGTGTGGCGTGGCCCCATCTTGCTGAAACCACAAATGTCGACGAGCAATACGCCTTCTTCGTAACTCAGGGATGAAAAAGGTGTTCACCATCTCAATGTAACGCCCAGATGTTATGGTAACGGTAACCCCATTTTGTTCGAAGAAATAGGGACCGATGACGCCAAACTTTCCCACCGCGCACCAAACTGTAACCTTAGGGCTATGCAGCGGTTTTTCATGGAGTTGTCGCGGATTTTCAGCAGCCCAATACCGACAGTTTTGATTGTTGACGGCCCCATTAAGGTGGAAATGGGCTTCATCACTCATTACCACCATCATGTTTTCATTCTGCTCATAAAGTGCAAGCATTTCCTGTGCAAAATTCAGTCGTTGGGGGCAATCGTTTACATTCAATTCCTGCACCATCGCTAACTTGTATGGGTGAAAATGTAATTCTTCATGCAAAATCCGTCTAACAGTACGATTGCTGATTCCGAGTGCAGCTGAATGTCTCCGAGCAGAGCGGCCTGGGCTTTGCAACATCGCTTGTCTGACCCTTTCAACGTTCTCTGGAGTACGCACAGTGCGTTGCGGCCCCTTCGGTTTTGTTTTCATTATTGAGCCTCCTGTTCGAAGATTGTTAACCCAACGTAAGATTGTGTCACGAGCGGGAACAGAGTCATTTCGATGAATGTTGAATCTGCGGCGAAACGCACGCTGAACTGCTGTCACTGACTCGCCACTCCTAACAAAATGATCATACGCGAACATGCGGTGTTCTAACGTCCACTGCTCCATGATGGCACCTGAAAGATAAAGGTGAGTGTTAGTTAAAGTTAAATGCTATGAACCCAGGAATGGAATACTACCTACCGCACGCCCCTCCCATTCCTAATGGCCGATTACTAGCTATTCAAAAAACACTTGATTCCCGTGCCCCACCCTATATATACACAGTGTGTCCGTAAAGTCATGGTGGGATTTTAAATAGCTATATTATTGCAACGAAACATGATAATGAGATGAAACAATGCCAAATTAAGAACAACTCTCAAAGTTGTATCTTGTAGTTAGTCTAGGCTAAGCTTAACCTTTATCTCGTAGTTAGTCTAGGCTGTCCACATGCCTATGTTGAACATGAGCGTAATAGCCCGAAAGTTAATGTGTGGTGTGCTCTAGCACGAGATCGAGTGATTGGCCCATTTTTCTTCGCGGAACCCACTGTGACGTCACACAACTACCTCGCTATGTTGGAACATTTTGCAGTACCCCAATTTATTGACAATAATGTCATCTTTCAGCAAGATGGTGCTCCTCCGCACTATGCCAACGTTGTTCGAGAATTCCTTAATGAAAAATTTCCACAGAGATGGATAGGAAGAGGAGGATGGAAGCCATGGCCTCCACGATCTCCGGACCTGACACCTTTGGACTTTTATTTGTGGGGTTACGTCAAGCAAAGCGTGTACAGTGTACCCATTAGGGATATTCATCACTTGCACGAGCGAATCACGGAAGCTATCGCATCCGTCACTCCTGATGTTCTTGGGCGTGTGTGGCTGGAATTGAATCAACGCCTAGATGTCTGCAGGGCTACCAGAAGAGCCCATATCGAAGTACGTTAAATAAAGTTATTCTTTTAGAGTTGTTCTTCAATTTGCCTTTTTTTCATCTCATTATCATGTTTCGTTGCAATAATATAGCTATTTAAAATCCCACCATGACTTTACGGACACACTGTGTGTATATATATATATGTATATATATATATATATATATATATATATATATATATGTACTTACGTATTAACGGGGGGCCACCACATATTAATTATTAGTTAGGTTAAGTTGTAATATTTTCGTTAGTTGAAAATTTCTAATACATCCAGAAACAAATGTTGTTTCTAATGTGTAACATGTATTAATCATTGTAAATATTTTAAAAAATATTGCTATTTAAAAAATATGATGTATTATAAATTTTCAACTAACTAAAATATTACAACTTAACCTAACTAATCATCATTTTCAAAATATTGCTATTTAAAAAATATGATGTATAAGAAATTTTCAACTAACGAAAATATTACAACTTAACCTAACTAATCATCATTATGTGGTGGTCCCCCGTTAATACGTAAGTACCTATATATGTATATATATATGTATATACAGGGTGTCCGAGAATTATCTGTACAATTTTTGGCTGTTATTAAAAGTATTAAAAGTCAACCATGAAGTGTAGAAATTCCAGTCTTGTCCCATTTTACAGAGAATCTCATTAAGTTTTTTCTGATACCAAGTTTTGACAAGATTTTTAGAAATTCCAGTGTGTCCGAACATTATCTGTACAATTTCATCTTTTAATAAAATTCTTGATAACACACATAAAATTCTTAAACAAGATTATTTAGAATCTGTATTTTCAAAAGTTTCTTTTATTAAAGTAACGTTGTTACAAACATTCGATATGTGCACCATTAGTGATTCGCAAAACATCCAATCGATACTCCAAATGTTGCCATGTACGCTGCAGCATATCCACATCAATTCGCTCAATAGCAGTTGTGATTCTTGCTTTTAAATCATCAATGTCTGTCACCCGCGTACATTTCTAAAACACTTGTCAAAACGTGGTAACAGAAAAAACTTAATGAGATTCTCTGTAAAATGGGAGAACACTGGAATTTCTACACTTCATGGTTGACTTTTAATAACAGCCAAAAATTGTACAGATAATTCTCGGACACCCTGTATATATGTATATATATATATATATATATATATATATATATATATCAGAAGTTTTAATTAATTATATATTTTTAAATTTTAGGAAAGTACGCTCAGGGTCGCCATGTTTCAGCCAATTAAGGTCTTTTGATAATGTCTTACATAAAGTGACTGTCTCTTATCAGGCTTATTTGTTTGTTCTTTAAAATGACTTTACACGCTCTTACACTTGTTGATTCGTTTTAATATATATTCTATATTCATATTGCGGAAATTTATTTGAAACTGTTGTCAATGTCACCAGATGGTAATAATTACAATACTCTGTCTGTCTGTCTCTGTCTCTGTCTCTGTCTCTGTCTCTCTCTCTCTCTCTCTCTCTCTCTCTCTCTCTCGATATATATATATATAAACTTAATGTTTACGGTTCTTAAATGTTTACGTAACGTAACGATTGCATTTGAAAAGCTTTAAATATATTGTTGCAATTGGTAATGTATACTAACCTTTTATGATTTCAAGTTTGTCATACAGTAATGAAAATTGACAGGCATCGTGTAAAATGTCGATAATTAAAACAGTATTATTGTCCATTCCGAAAGTTACTAGCTTTTAAACTTGGCAATATGTCAGAGGTGGAATAGTTTGCCTAACTCCAACGTTTCGCTGTCGCATTCATTACAACTTTGTCAGAAATGGTGGTACTTTGTCAGTTTATTGTATGTTTTGTCCTATCTCGTTTCCAAAAAACTGTGCTATGTTTTTTTTTTTGCACTGCATCGTGCACGCTGTCATTCCTACTACATTGTGGAAGCAGTCTGCGTGTTCATGTTTGTCATATCCATTTAGTCGATGGTGTGTTGTTGGAATCATAAAATCGGGATTTATTGATGAATATAAAATAACAATTCATATTGTATAAATGGATTGTAAAAGGTAGGAAATGGGCCTATTCTGAATTTAAACAAGAGTACGTAACATGAACCACGAAACCAAAACAGCAGGTTTAGTTTTGTTCATACTCGTATTCACATTCAGCCAATCAGGCATTGGTTTGTTTGTCACGTGATATCCACCTCTAGTCTTGCCCAATCATGTTCTTAAAGACAAATTAGTTTTCAAATTATACCAGATCTATAAAAGCAAGGGATTTAATATCAGAAAATAGGCCAATAAAATTAGTTGAATACTGTAGAATGTAAAAGCTATTAAAAATCATGGATCTTTTCCGTTTGGGGGCTAACAGCGAATTTTAATGAAAATCGGAATACTAATGTAGTTTTGGTCACTGATTTCAAAAATAACTTTTGTTTTTTGGTTAATAAAAAACAAACATGTTAGAGCACTTTAAATAATTAATGTTTTTAACGAAAATATCATGACTTAACTTAACCAATCATCAAGGACGTACAGTTGACTTATCCGGGCATTCAACTGACCTAACCTGGCATTCAATTGACCTAACCGGGCATTCAATTGACCTAACTGGGCATTAATTCTTGATTTTTTCTGCTACCTTTACAGATCTGCCAGGATCCTTTAAAAAACATATTCTTCGTAAAGTTGCACTTTGTACCGTTTGACCGACGCTTTTGGCAACGAAAGAACTGGGTATTTTTATCAAAGGAGCACACTTTCCCACACTTAGAGCACTTTTTCATAAACAGTAGCAGTTTGTGACTCTGGCTAAATTTAACACAATCCTCTGTAACTAGTTTAAGCTAATTAAAACACATGTTAATTATTTAAAGTGCTGTAACATGTTTGTTTTTCATTTCTTCAAAAAAAGAGTTATTTTTGAAATCAGTGACCAAAACTACATTAGTATACCGATTTTCATTAAAATTCGCTGCTAGGCCCCACACGGGAAAGACCCAAAATCATGTATTAATTACTGTTTTTAAGTTTTAGGTTCATAGATAATTAAAAGACATCACATGCCAGGCGAGATTGGAACCGCAAAATCTGCGCATTGAAAAGGGCAGCGCATCGCTGAGAACACACAGAGTGAGAGAGTTGAGTTAAGACGAGTTAGACAGAGTCGTCAGAAGCAGTTTGTCCATCTTAGAATCATTTTGCTTTCCCTTGTTAATTTGCTTTCAACATTTCGATCAGAGCCCGTGGGAAGTAGGGCCTATATTAAGATGCGTTAATAACAGGAAATTAACTTCAGTTTCGACTGGGGCCGGTGACGTGGAAATTTCTGTCTGCAGCCCTTGACGTTTTATTCATGTCACGCGCGATGCTATACCGTTTTTGAAGGCCTACTTGATTTTCGGTCAAGGTTTAACTTTGTCTCTTGAAGTATATAAAGTAAGTGTAAAGTTAAAGTAATCTGTGAACATAAGATTAAAAGTATAAAAATATTGGTTTCATAACAATTTTTTTTTATATTGGTAAAAAAGTTAAATTCTGAAGTTATAATAACGATAAAAACATTAATTTACTTAGTTGTGATTCAGTGGAAAAGTTGAACTAATATTTAAAGCATCAGTGGTCACGTTACCATCCTTAGTGTGGGTGTGTTGTCACGCACCAACCCACAGACGGGAGGAAGAAGGAAGAGTCAACAAAAAGTTGTACCCCACCTCCGGGAAACCCCGAACTCTTTACTGTTCATACAAGTTTTCTGTTAAAAAAACATCGATGTGTTGAAGAAATGAAATGACTGTTGTCGAAAGCATTTGGAGTTTGTTTAATCGCATTTGAAAAACCCTGTAATTCGGTGGATTCCGTCTTTTGATGCTGATTTGAGTGAACTTCAATTAATTTTTTTCTCACACACACACACACACACACAGTTAACATATTGACAATAGTTCATACGTAATTCACATACCAACAAACGAACAATTTACATGTAAAGGAAACTTCATTATTTATTATCGTGATATTTAGTGATTCCCAGTAAAGAAAATAAATCCTCAGCAATTTACATGGTTCTTGTTTTCACTCTTGAGAGTTATCAGACAAGCACATCACACACTATTCTTGGCCGAACCATACAACTATTCAGGTCAAGAGAACCAATACCTCACAGCATCATTATATGTCGTTTACATTCTACAATCATTACAAAGTCCTTAACTTTATTTGCATGCAAAGATTTTTTGCAAGAATTCTAATAATTTAGTTATTATTCCTATTAACTAGAGATCATAGAATTCTCACTTAACTCTGATTAATCATCCATCAACCCTTCGCGCACACACACACACACACACACAGACACACATACACATATATATATATATATATATATATATATACATATATATACATATATACACATTATTCAAACATTACACCAAGTAAATTGTTTTCTTTAAACATCAGCGAATGTTTATTAACTTTATACTGAGTCTGTTTGAGAAATACATCTATCTACCTACCTATCCATTCACCAGCCCATTCATCATCAACATTTTCAGCTTATCGCATTATCAGAAGCAAGCATTCATACATGCACTAATGTATCATATTTCCTACCTTGCCCTTCTCGAACGACCTTTTTTCAGTGCATTCTGTTCTTACAACACGTTCATTTAGATTATGGCTAAACTGTTTCACACCCTTTGAGTATCTTAATTATTCATTCATTTGTTTTTACAGTAAACTACAGTATGACGAGAAATAGGTGGCACACAACCATACAAAAGTGCTAGCACTAATATACTGTAACTTCAAATAAATCTCTTTTTACATTTGAACTTTCATTCTTTTAAACGCAGTGAGACTCTATTGTATTCAGTATTCATTTCCTACAATACAAAAACTTTACTAGCCATTCATTTCAATCTCTTCATTATTCACATAGGATGTCTTTGCTTCCAGTTGATGTAGCGAGCAATGGCTCGTATTTCGCATGAAGCTGTATGACATCCGACCCTTGTCGCTGCGAAGGAGGTTAAACAATCCTAAGCATTATTATTAGAAATTTGGCCTTGGCACAAACTAACCTCAGTTAAATAATTCTTTTCATATATATGTAATAAAGGTCACCGTTGACGGAACCCTTATTACAAAATATTTATTTATTGAAGGTCACCACGAAGGCCTGTAAATTAAAAGTGAAGTTCAGACGCTCGGTTGTTTGTTTTTCCTTTATTATTATAGTTAGCCTTTCTCTTAATTTGGGTGACCCTGCGCATGGATTCTTTATCTTCCGCGTACGTTCTGAACCCCTGACTCTAAGTGTGTAACTGATAATGAAATTGTCGGTTTGAATAGCTTTTAATCAGTGAATTAAATACACAATCTGATAGTTACAAGTTCAGTCAAATTTGGGAAATATATTGGAATTAAGTTCAATTGTGGCTAAATTTAGACTTAAAAATAAATTAATCACTCAAGATTAAATATTGCCAGTCCACTACTTCTCTCTGTAGTTAGACTAATGGCCCTCAATTTTCTCACAGACTCAATATTCAACTCAATGAATCTCTCAAATTTAGTCTTTAACGAGCAAATTCCCTCTCAGGTCCTCACCAGGAGAACTACTGAAACGCAACCCAGCCTGTCTCGCTACTGACGGAGCGCTAGTTAGATTCTGATTTTTTCTTTGCATTTTGTTTTTTATATGCCCAAGCTATCCTACGTCAAAGTCCGAGGCGCACCAAAAAAGGCGAACCCAGTAACCGGAAACTGTCGTGCGGGAGAGTTGCAACATTAGGTGCCAGTGTCCTTTAGGTGCACCGTTCAAGCGTCGCAGAGAGGGCGTTATATGGGTCAACGAGAACCCATATAGTTTATATCAAAAAGTTTTCTAGACATTGCAGAGAAAATATGGCGGGTCAGAGGGAACTATATGGCTCGTGTATAACAAATCCGTCCCTTCTTAAAAAAAATATTAAAAAAAAGACATTGAATTTGTGAGGGAAAATTGAGGCCAATCGGAAGACTTTATCAGTCAGCACATGAATAAGGACAAATGGTCTGTGAGAGGAAATGATTCATTCGCGGTGGAGCGGCAATTCTCAAGACATGAAGTCATTTCCACTTAGGTTTACCAAATACACTAATATTCATAATTACAATGAAAATACAAGTAGCCAAAATCAAAAGAGTTGAAGTTCACTGAGGTTTGTTTACCATTTACTTATAGATAAAATGAAATGCACTAAATCAAATGGGCTTAAAAGTGTACATACGAAGTAAGTACCGTGAGTCAATCAACATTTACTAAAAGGGGATTCCTCTAATTCATGCTTTAGTGATTTAGTTCCTTTTAAGGGTTCGCCGGGACCCTTTTCAAAAAATACCGTGTCTTTCGTCTTTCTCTTAGTACAAATGAACCCACTTTATCACAGATTACTATCACGAGAGTTAAGGTATAGCACGATATGGAATTTAGCTAATTTGTTAAACGAAAAAGGGGGTTGAAACAGGCATGAAAAGTTCCATAAAGTCATAAAGCCATGGTATTCCATCGTTTTTCTTAGTTATTCTTATAGTTTTATTAAGGTGACGACGGGGATGTTGCATCACTTTTGGCGTTTGATTTATAATAAAAAGGGATAACTTTAATAAACATGAATGGGAGGATCCTCACACGTGGTGCATATATATATATATATATATATACACACAGGGTGGGCCGTAAGTTTCCATACATAGGAAAATTTAAACGTTTGTTTTTATGTTTCAGATACCCTAAGAATATGCGTTTGTAAGATCTTGTTTACTGATGAAGCAAATTTTTACGTCAATGGAGAGGTTAATCGGCAAAACATACGTTATTGGAGTAATGCTAACCCTAACTGGCTGAGTCCGACGAAGATGCAAGGTGCCGGTAAAGTGATGGTGTGGGCCGGGATATGGGGTGACAGAATTATTGGACCAATTTTTGTCAGTGGAAATCTTAATGCCGAAAGGTATCTTAACATGTTGCAAGAAGAGATTTTCCCATCCCTGCTAAACGAGGAAGGTAACTTCCCAGTTTACTTCCAGCAAGATGGAGCTCCACCTCATTATGGTCTTCACGTGCGTCGGTATTTGGATCAGCAGTTTCCGGATGCTTGGATTGGTCGGCGTGGTCCTGTGGAGTGGCCTCCCAGATCCCCAGATCTCACCCCCCTTGATTTCTATCTTTGGGGGCACTTGAAGGCCATGGTGTATCAGGAAAAGGTACGAGACATAAATCATCTAAAGGAACGTATCACCAACGCCATTACAAGCATAACGTCAACTGTGCTAATGCGTGTTCATCAACAGTGGGGAACACGTATTGAAATGTGTTTTCAAAACAATGGCAACCATGTAGAGCATATTATATAAATAAAAATGGTTGTCCATAAAAAAATGTTTATTTTTCCTATGTATGGAAACTTACGGCCCACCCTGTATATATATATATATATATATATATATATATATATATATATATATATATATATTGATCAAATTTACACTCTGATAACAAGATTTGATAGAATTAAGATCACAGAACAATGTGAGAAATTAAGCATACAGTTTAGAGATGTATAAATGGAGAAATATAAAGATCACACAAATAAATAAAATACACATTTAGAAATGAATTGTTCATTAAAATAAATCAGAATAAAACACATAAAATGGCATAAATGCTTTCGCGCCAAGCGGCGGATGTGAAATAGCAAGATTGTTTCCAAATGTTCCCGAAGAACTACAAGAATGATTCCTCTTCATTTCGTGTTACTGATTCCAATCTGACTCCTCTGGTTTTTTTTTCCTCGAAATTAGTTTTTTGTTTATTGAGTTTTTTATGAGTCCATTGGCCCATTAAAAAAGTGATTAACAATCGTGACTGTAAACGGTTAAGAAAAGTCTTCGCAGGGAAGCTGCAACGTTACGACATTTCTAGCGGCACGATTACGAAATTAGCAGTATTTCTTTAACTGAAATTGGGAAAGTAATGGGGATGGAAATTTTAAGAATGCAATCTTGGTTAAGTCAAGTGCGGTACAGGGAAGGGTCAATTATATAATTCCTTTCACGGGAACTTTGGTTAAGGATAAAGTTTATGGGCTCTTTCTTCTAATTAAAGGGTAACGAAAATCTTTGTTCTTCGAATTTCGGCCGTGAAATGCACTGAGAAAAGCCGGGTAACCTTGGGAGAATTCTCGTTTAAATTGGGGATTAGGGAATCAGAGTGGATTTATAGTCGTAATGATACACAAAGCTATAGGACACGCACTGAAAGATATACACCTTAAAATATACATAGGGAACATGAAGTCAGAGCATTTGTTGACTCACCGTATAAACAATATGTATTTAAAGGAAAGGGTTTTTTAAGAAAGGAAACACATAGTAAGAAGGTTTACATCATATAGGGTGATTTAAATGTTGATTATTTTATAGGGGCAAAAGCCCCTTTTAAATGGAAAATTTCCTATGCTGGGAACGAATGAAACAGTTTTCTATGACATAACAGTCCCTTCTGTTTGTGCTAGCAGCTTGGTAATTGTACTTACTATTTAGAGGCGCTTAAGTCGCGTAATTCGGGGAGGATAATGGTTCCTTTAGAGGAAACAATTCGTACGATGGGTCGCCCTTTTAAATGCGACTCTTTGAGTTTCAATAAAGGATAACTAAATCATTTAACGGTGTGACGCGAAAATTGCTTTGAAATTCTAATTTTATTTGCAAGTCTAGGAACACAGGGAAACATTTTGATACTAAATCCTTTAATCTTCTTAACTAACACATTTTGTTTTCTGACCACAGGACACATATTATTCAACTGAATGAAATTTACATTTTTATTTGTATAATTTAGTGATAAGGCAACGTTATTAAGTAATTGTAATATAAAATTCTTCATTCTGATCGTTCGTATAAAAACAAATTTTTTAACATCCTGTCATTATTTATAAAAAGTTGTTTTTGTAGGATAACTTTCGCAATCTCGCTTTATGACATGAAATGATATTATAAATGGTTTTATGAGTTAATAGGCTTTTAAGACAATAAAAGGAAAGTAATGTAGCAGGAAAGAAAATTTGAAATATACAGACGGAGTACCTTATATTATAGAGAATTTCTTAAGTCCCCTAGTTTATTCCGAACTATCCGGGTCCTCGGAATGGTGAAGGCTGTCCGCCGGATTTGTCCATAAATGAATATTAGATAAGTGAATATTGGTAATTTTTGGATATTCTTCCAACTGGTAATGACCGGTAAAGTAAAGAATTGTATCGCGGATCTCGGTTGTTGCAGCTTTTTCCTCGTATATACATTTAAGGAAAGTTATGAAACCAGCGCGCAAAGGCACGTCGGTTAGGTGCACGTCTCTCAGCCAGTCGTGTTCATTTATTAGAGCGAGTAGGTTTTTAGTTACGTTAAATCCTATAAATTTTACCCTATTCAAAACTAATGAATTTAAATCTTTAGCGGTGAAGAGACGTGATGAAGTCGGTAGTCAAAGTGCACTTGGATGGAGTTAATTTCTTCAGTAATAGAAAAGCTCGTAAGAAACGATTATGTCTTCTCAGACGTACACCCAAAGTGGATTTTGTCTAAGTGTAATTCTCGTAAATGGAAAAAGATTCCCAGAGAATTTAGCTCTTTCGTCCGAAAGGTGCGACGACCATCGAAAGTGGAAATTTATAATCGGTGTACGTTTGGCTTTAAGGGCGCATAATTTTTTAGAATAAATCTTAAATTTGAGTTACTAATTTCTTTGAAATTTAGGTCTTTCCGGGACAGTTCGGAGGAAAGCAAATTCCTCCAACGTAAGGACACAAACCGTAGGACATAAAGATGCTCTCGAAGATATGAAAAAATATGAAGCAAAAGCTCATAAATTAAACACTTATTATTAATGGTTAATTAGTTTAAGCACTAATTACTGAACGAAATTTTAATCACTTAATTCCATTTTACTAGTAAATTTAATTTAATTTAATTTGATTAATTTATTAATCACACTATTACTTAATGTAGATTAAAAAAGGGGGGAAATCTGAAAGTTTAAATTAGGCAATGGTCGAAACCTTAATTTCGGGAGTAGCCCATTTCCTCGTAGCCAACGTTAAGTACCGATTCAGGCATACGATACGAACGAACCGCAGGAGGTAACCTTCTGACGGAACTTGGACTCGTCGGGGGAAAGCTAAGTCGGTGAGGAGGGCTTCTTGGGGGCGTCGGTGACCTAGTCATTTGTGTTTCTTCCGTGGGGCAGGGGGCCGGAGCTGCAAATCTGGCAGTCGGCACCGGTGGGGGGCTTCGACGACAACAACATCTCCTCCAGGCCGCAATTCCTATGACGGCGATACCCAGTATGAAACAAAGGGTGAGGGTGGAGTAGGAGATGGCAGAGGACGTTCCTTCGTCCGAGTTCTTGAGGGCGACTCTTCGCAGATACCGGGTCATATCTCGGAGATCTATCCCTTGAGAAAAGGAAGCATTGAAGTGACGTAAAGCTTCCTTCATAAACAAGGAGTTCACTATATAAGTGATCTCAAGATCGCGGGGCGGGTCATGGAGGTGCGGTTTCAGGGAAAAATTCCGAGGGTCGGAGAATATGGAGACAGACGGGATTCGTCTGTGATCCGTGAAGACGCTGCATCCCTCGGGAAGGGTGAAAAATCCAGTCTTGGAGATTCGCACTTCCTGTTCTTCCGCTTTCTGGCCTCGACATCGGAGTAGCAGCGTGGTTGCTCTGGGCACGCTATAATATATGTGGTGGTGTTGCCGTATAAGCACAGGTGAGAAGTCTTTCTTTAAAACTCAATGGCAAGTTGTTAAGTTCGTTCCTCCTTCCGTCTGGAAGTCTGATTAAACATTCATCTGATCCTTTAGAGAAGATGAAAGTTGGGGAGCTGCAATGATGATTTCCTTCTACAGTCGAGCAACCATTTAAATCTTCGAACTTGACGTAGTTTAGTCGATCTTGGCTCACTCTGAGGTAACGAGCATCCAGGAGGATGTCCGAATAAAGGTTGTCCTTGTTAATCCAGACAGGTAGGTGAAACACGATGAAGAGGGTCATGGGTGATTCAATGGCCTTTAAAGGCACAAATATGAGGATTCGTAGCTCCTCCGGGGTCACCTTTCTCAATCGAGCATGACTGACTTCGAAATACAAAGGTATGGTTGCTTCATTTAGAATATACGGCAAGCGTCGGCCCACTTTGGGCTCAATGCTCTTTAAGACTTTGAGGCAGAAGGAAGGTTAAAAAAAATGAATCTAAGCGGCCACTATTGACATTAAATAATGCCGTTTTCAAACGGTTTAACCGCAGGAGTAGTCCTTCCGTATAAGTCGACAAACTGTGGGCTAAGATTGACAAGAACGTAATGTATTTTTCTTCCTTCACCTACTCCTCTAGTCTGGCTAGATACACACCCACAGTATCTTGAAATGATTCCACATTTGAGGTAAGGAGTCTAACGTACCTCTTTATGTTACTGATGTCGTAAACTGTAGCGTTTAATAACGTGATGTGAGAATTCAGACTGTCGGCGACGGATTTTTCGTTAGACTCGATGATTTGTATACGACTGACCACGTCGTCAACTGAACCTTGTCCGGCGGTTCCAAACGTGAAGTTCAGGAATCCTCCGACGGCTTCGATAAGACCTCTCTTCTTCCTCGGGAAAGCTTGTGTTGACAGATAATTTTCTTGATTTAGGGTGGTGACAAAGGCTGTAATCTCGTGTTTGGTTGCGGTGATCTGCTCCTGAACACCATGAAGGGTGTCTATGAGAATTCCGAGTTCATTTATAGTTTCGGCCGCGGTATTGTTGTTCAATCGTGTAAGGCGTTTTCGTTTCTTGTGGTTTTCCAAGCGTTGTTGTTCCATACGGCATTGAAGTATCAAGTGATTCATTTTTTCGTCTAGGATCAGCAGGTTTTGATAGTAGGGCTTCAGGCTGAGACGTACGCTAAAAGTGTACGTGGGGCCTTGAAGAATTAGGGGGCCCATTGGTCGGAAAAGGACTCCGTGATTTGAGACTGTCTGCGTTCCAACGTGTAGAGCCCACAGCATTAACAGGACGGAAATCATAGTCAATGGCAGGGGAAACCCTTTTTTTGGGAACTTTCTAAATTGGGGAAAGAATAAAAAGAATATTTATGCAAGTAATGACATTGAAAGAAAAATTTTTTTTTTCTCGAAATTTAAATAAACCTTTCATTCGGTTCCTTTCGTTTCAATGAGTTGAAGAGAACTGATTCGAATGCATGAAACATACGTTGTATTATGCTATAACATCCTGTCTATATATATATATATATATATATATATATATATATATATATATATATATACACGCTGTTTTCTCATGACAACAGAGAAAACTCCTGAATCAAACGTTACAACATTAAGATATATTTACATGAATTTTTGGTTAGATCGAAATATGCCGTAATTTACACTAATGAATTTTATTTATTAAATTTTTAATCATTATTTATCTCATTAACACGAATCATGCCTTTCACCCGAATTCCTTGGGAGTAAAATCCTTCCGGTTAAATGTTTAGCCTAATGGGATTTGTCTAAGGGGAAGAAAACTATTCTGTCTTTAGTATCTCAGGGAAGAGCCTAATCTGGTTTGTCGCCGTTTTGTTTATTTGTTTTATTTGTTTTGTTTATTTCTTTATTTGGTAACACGTTCAATCTTCTTATAAACACGAGTCGTCAATTCATTTCCTAGACCAGCAATCCGTACCTTTAAATCACTTCTGGCAGTCGGGCGGGGGCGGTGTGTGACCGCGGGTTATCTATTTCTGAGTACGAACTCCGGAAGCCATGCGGTTCATTTGTTGTCTCATTTTTCTTTGTCGCTTTGTCAATGTATTTGAGATTATCTTCCTTGTGTATGTAATTTATTTCGTCTATCTCTTCATTCTCTTCTGCGATTTCAGTTTCGTTTATTTTCCTTTTCTTTTGTTCAGGAGCTCCCTTAGTTTTGATGTTATTCAAGTGTACCCTTTTGTGTCTTGCTGTTGCAGGGTCTTTGATAAGATACATGTAGTTATTTACTTTCTTAACTACCTGACACGGACCACTATATGGAGGTTGAAGGACCTTTGGCATTCCTGCCACCAGGGTCCTTTTTATGTACACTGTCTCTCCTCTTTCGATAGTTCGCAGACTTCTGTTCTCCGTCCGTTGTCTCATCTTCCGTTGTTGTTCTTTCAGATTCTCTCTCACCATTTGATAGGTCTCTTCCTTCATGTGTGCGTGCCTCCATTTATATTCTTCCAAATCCACTAGCGGGGCATCTGCCGGTAAATATCTTGTCTCGACACAATTTGTGTCTTCTCGCCCGAACATCAGGAAGAACGGACGTTCCTGAGTGGTTGTATGGGTGGTGTTATTGTGAATGTACTTGACTAATGGCAGGTACTCGTTTCAATAATCAACCATTTTATCCTCAATTAGGGTTCTTAAAATATTTTTTAAAGAGTAATTATACCTCTCTATCTGACCTTGGCTCTCGGGGTGAGTCGGGGCTCCAAAGCTATGGTTAATGTGATATTTTTTAGTTAAATGAGAGATAATGTCGTTTGCGAACTCGGTCCCATTATCAGTCTTGAGGTTCTTCATTCTCCCGTAAGTGAGAATAAAGTTCCCGAAGATATGTTTGGCGACTGCGGTCGCGGTCTTATCTTTGAGGGGGTATAGTTCCACAAACTTTGTGAACCCGTCGATTAATACCAACACATATGCCGAATGGTCTCTTGACCTGGGGAAGGGACCTACGAGATCAGCGTAGACCCAATCTAAAGGTTCGTTTCCGATGGGGGTATCCCCCAATGGGGCTTTTCTGGGATTAATATTCTTGTACTTATTACATATTGCACACCCTTTTATGTACCTCCGGATATCTTCGGCCATGTTTGGCCAATAGTACACTTGAGAGACTTCTTGGTAAGTTTTTGTCTCGGCCATATGACCCTTTGTCGTGGAATTATGAAATTGCCTCACGGCCTTCCCTTGCAATTCCGCATCAGGGAGGTAAATTCTGGTGGATTCTTTACCTTTGGAGATTCGGGTTGAGTAAACTAATCCTTCCTTGACCTTGTATTTTTCGCTTTTCTTTCCACGCATAATTTCCTGGCATTGTTGGTCTTCCTTCTGCGCCTTGCGAATGTCTTCCACAGAGATCTCTGGGGTTTCCTCATCTTACAAAATTTTCTCTACCAATGTACCCGGAAGAGGTACGCTTCCTACGTCTGAATTTTGTCGTTGACTTCTCGTAATTGCGTTCACAGGGCAATCTTCAAACTCAGATTCAGATTCTTCCTTATCCGCCACACATCAGCTCATCAAATCAGCGATGAGGTTCTTCTCTCCCTTAACATATTCGACTCTGAGATCGAATTCCAACAGTGTGGTAAACCACTTCGTCAATCTCTTAGAAGAGTGATTGATAACCAGACTTATCAGTGGTTTGTGGTCAGTTCGCAATATTATTTTAGATCCCAATATGAAAGTGCGAAAATGATTTAAGGCCAGAATGATACTCAAGCCTTCCTTTCCTATCACCGAATACCTCCTTTTGGTATCGTTAAAGCCTTTGCTGAAATATTCCAGGGGGACTAACTCTCCTCGTTTTCCTGCATTAAGACGGCTCCAATCGCTCTCAGACGCATCGGTATATATATAAAATGGAGCGTCCGGATTCGGGTGTCTTAATAAGGTTTCAGTAGTAATTGCCTCCTTTACTTTCTCCAACGCTTGTTCTCGCTCCTCGGTCCATTCAAACTTTACCTTTTTCCTTGTCAAAGCATGGATTGGCGCCAAAAGCTCGGCAGCATGGCTAATGTAGCATCGATAGTAATTTATTAGGCCTAAAAATGACAACCTCTTTCACCGTTGTAGGGGGTCTTAGGTTCCTTATGGCCTTTACATTATCGAGGCTAGTGGACATGCCCTCTCGGGTGATGTCATGACCCAAGAAAGTTACCTTAGTTTGGAAAAATTGGGACTTCACGAGTTTAAACTTCAAGTTGTTGTCCCTCAGTCTTTCTAAAACCAATATGATGTTTTTCTTGTGTTCTTGTTTTGTTCTTCCCACGATCAGTATATCGTCAATGAAAACATGTACTTGTTTTCCTATCAGGTCATGAAGCAGGTTGCTCATTATGGAACTAAAAACATTTGGAGCAGATCTTTAAACCGAATGGTAAAAACTTGTAGACAAAACTTGCGTTATTAGAAGAAAATGTGGTTAAATTTTGAGATTTTTCGTCCAGGGCTATTTGATGGTAGCCCTGAGCAAGGTCAATGGTCGTAAACCATTGACTTCCGCCCAAACTTCAAAATATAGTTCCAATATCAGGTAATTTAAATCTAGAAGTTTTTAAAACCTTATTCAAATTTCGGTAATCAACTACTAATCTATTTTTATCTTTCTGTTTTACCAACAGTAAGGGGCTATTAAAATCACTGTTCCACTGCTCAATTAATCCGCGGCGTTCCAATTCAACGACCTGTCTTGTTACCTCTTCATGATATTTAAAAGGTAATCTGTACTAAGGAGTGTACACTGGACCGTGCTTCGGTTCTAGTTTAATGGAAAGTTCAAATCCCTTAAATAGGCCTAATTCATCTCCTTCAACAAAAACTACGTCAATATAGTCCTCAAGGATTTTCTCTAATCTGTTTCTTTCTTCCGAGTCTAAATCAGTATTTTTTATAAATTCCCGTACTTCCCTTCTCTTTAGCTCTACAGACTTGGGGGGCAACGAGAAGTCACTCATCATTTCTCTATTATAAATTTCCTCGGAAATTTCGTCTTCAAACAATTTACGCTCACGGTTCATGACTCGATTAATTTCTTCCTCACTTACTTCTTGCTCCACTTCTTCGCTTTTGGAAGAGCATTCGTTGGGTGCGCTACAGGGTTCTTTCCCTTTGGAATCGCAGTATCGTAAAATTTCGCCAACCAACTTTATCCTTTCTTTCTTAACTTTAACCCGATCATGAGCGAACTCATTTTGCACGACAATTGATACATTCCCCTCTTCGTTCACGCAAACTAATTGCGGTTCTATACGTAAATTTAAAGAGGGTTTTTCCGCCTCTACTACCAAAGTGAATCCCTCTTTTAACGGGAAGGGTGGTTGTACTTCTAAGAATGCTATAGCTAAAGGGGCAATGGAAGTGGACCCTCCTCTCAATGTAAGCGGGAGGCTATTTACTTCCTCTCTCTCCGAGTTTTGATTTACTCGGTCCGCGATTCCGATCATTTTCTCAACCAAAGGAATTTGCATTTCATTTATATAGGCCACGAAACCCGTGCCTCTACCTGCAATTTGTACGAAGTTGTCTCGAATAAAATCCGCTCCTATGATGAAATTTAATCCCTCAGGCAGATCTTTAACAAGCAATGTGGTAAGATCATAATACTTTTGCTCTATATCTATTTTCACTTTTATTTGTCCCATTGTGGTTAGGACTTCGTCATTTACAGCCTTACAACCACGACTAGTATTTTCGACATGTGGTCGAAATCCAACAGCGTCGATTAACCTTTCCCTCACAAGGCAAATATCGGCCCCTGTGTCCAATAATCCGAGTGAAACAACTTTTCCCAGGGTCACACGGATGACGGGATACTGGAACACTCTTGCAATACGCATAGGACCGTTTACATTCATAATTTCTCGCTCAGCATTCCTCATCACACAACTTCCGTTCATTTTCACCCTGGTCGTTTCACAGGGGTATTTATACAAGGGAGTTACTTCATTTATTGCTCTTTCGCTGAACTTAGTCATTTCCTGTATTGCTAATCCATCCGCGTCCATTTTCAAGACATTTTCCTCACTCATTTTTAGTTCGTTTTCGCAATTTATATTGTCATTCACCGGATTCAGACTACTTCCGTTCCCATAATATAAACACGAGTCACTCTTCGTCACTTTATGCTTCATGCTTACGTCATATGAGCACATATCCGCTCCGTTCACCCATTTCGCTTCCGTTGGGGGATCAATTTCCCTTTCGTCTATCGTATCCTCATATATATATATATATATATATCAAATCATGCATTTCTTGTATTTCTTTCGTGTCTAATTCATACATTTCATGCATTTCTCTCGTGCATTTCATAATCATCTCTTCTGCATCCATATCCCTCGACTGAAGCCTTATCTCACGGTTAAGGTAACTTCCTGTCCTTTCCTCGCACTCGTCATCTGGTCTGCATAAAGCAGACTCCACTCTCAAGGTTAAGTCGTTCTGCAGACACATTTCGTTTTCTTTCATCACGTATTTACTCTCACTTTCACTCGTCTTACTACTGCCTTTCTCGCACGCATTGGTTCTGAGAATAGCAACTTTTTCACGAGCATTTAAACGCTTCTCTTCCGCTTCCTCACTCATGCAATTTGTACTGTTTCTTTCATTCCATTCATTCATTTTTACTCTCACTTTTATCTCTTTTGTCCCGGTCCTTGCCTCCGCCTTCTTGTTTCTTCTCCGATACCTGCCTCAAGTCAAGTTTTTTGACTTTTGACTTGACTCTTCCTCCTCCTCGAATGATACCCTGCGCGGGGACTTGTCCCTTGCAGGTGATAGTCGCTTCTTCTTGGCCATGGGGAGTCATTCCGTTCCTTTTCCCAACCCTTTTCAGGGCGTCTTCCCCTGTCAGATTCCTTTTCCTTCTCATACTTTCTATACGGCGACAGACTCCTGTCCGTCCTTCGGTCTGCATATCTTCTTCCATTTCTTTCTTGGGAAGGGTAATTCCCGTTCCTCTTCTCGTAAGGAGAGTACTCTCTTCCTCTTCTATACTCATAAGGCGATGGTGAGCGATACCGATTCTCGTACCGATCTTCAAATCGGTTCTCGTATCTGTAATTATTATAATTACTTCGTCTATCTCTCTCGTGCGGAGAGAAATTTCTTCTTGAATATTCGGAAGAGGAGAAGTATCTACTTCCCCTTCTGTCATAATCGTCTTGTCTTCGGCCTCCTCCTGAAGGCCACTCTCTTCGATCGCTTTCATTCCTTTCACGCACTTTTTCACTCTCTTTTGGTTTACTCTTTTCTAATTCTAATGCTTTCACTTTCTCAATCAGGGGACACAAACTAGCTTTGTGTCCTTTCTTCTCACATATAAAACATTGGACCTGATTATACCAGGCATTGTTGGGATGGGAGTTTGGTACACTACCGGTGTTGTGCGGGACCATATTTATTTGTGAATCAGGGAGGCCTACATTGGGAGCATGCATGGGAGGATACATTTGATACATAGGGGAAACATAGGGATGAGGGAACTGAATAGGAGGTGGTTGCTGATAAGTGGTCGGGACTGGTAGGGATCCCGTAGGAGCGCCTCTTAAGACGTTCAGTGAATTATTTTTAGAAGTAATGCCTAAATGGGGAGCTATTGGTTCCGAGATTATGCGTTCGTCGCATCGGATTCTCTTTATTTTCTTGGTTATCGGTTCATCCCGATCGTCATACTTCTTTCAAAGTTTTCTAGGAATTGAATTTAAAATAACTTTATTTATAAGGAAATCTACGTTTATAATTGACGCGTCCTCCCCCGCATCGTCCTTTAAAGACTCAGCTTCCTGTTGGATTCTATATGCAAAAGATGTAAACGACTCATCCTCTCTAAGCACATTAATCTATTTAATATTTCATCTTTCGTATTCTTCCCATACAGGTCAGCACACGCATCCAAAAATTGTTTCCACGTTCTCACATTCTTGTTAAAGCCTGCAAAAATTCGCCTAGCAGGCAAAGCAGAACATCTTATTGCTAAATGTGTTCGCATTTTGTCACTTTTTGGCTCTCCGTCCGGTATTAATCTAGCAATTTCGGCAGCGAAATCAGGAAAACGCACGTAATTTTTCTCGCCGCCTTGAGCGGCCGAAATTATATATGACCCACAAAACACTGGGCAGATCTCTGCCGCCGTCTTAAACTTTTTATCTTCCTCCGTGGTGAAGGGGTCGTCACTTTCATTCGGATTACTACGCGAAGATAACGTATTGGACCTATTTTGAAATGATCGTTCGGGTATGTGGATACGATATACTCTTTCGGACACGGCATTATGGTATGATCTCTCGGGTAAAGTGGGGGTAGGAGAAGATGGGGGAGAGGGCGTTTCGGCCCCAGTCCCGGCTCCTTCTTAGCTGAAAAGCATGTTTTCTAATGAAATCTGCCAAAACTCGACCGAGTCAGAATCTTTAAAATTTTATAATAAAAGTGGTTGTGGTTTCGGATTCGGATCAGTCTCGGGCTGAATCCTAGGAGAACCAAGTGGAAGAAATGGTATTCTATTTATGCTAAATTAGAGGGAAAGAAATGAACTCTTGAAGAGGTTACTCTTGGGGAACTGCCCGCTATAGGAGGGCTCTCCTCTCGTCCTCCGAAACCTCTCGCAATACAAAATGGGTCGCTTACCTCACTTTCTATTTCGGTGGGAAGGCGCACTCCTCCTGTTGCTTGGTGAATGTTAGCATTTGCGATGTCGGATCGGCAAGAGCAGCAGCAGTCCACGCAGCGGTTCTCGATCGGGTGATCCTCACGTTGTCTTCCTTCGATGTTTGTTGAGAGCGGGTAGCCCTCATATACACACTTAGAGAGTATTCTCTTTAACTAAATGAGGGGGGTATCAGAAAGGAGAAGATCCCACTTCTGACACCAATTTGTAATAAAGGTCGTCGTTGACGGGACCCTTATTACAAAATATTTATTTTTGAAGGTCACCACGAACACCTGTAAATTAAAAGTGAAGTTCAGACGCTCGGTTGTTTGTTTTTCCTTTATTATTATAGTTAGCCTTTCTCTTAATTTGGGTGCTCTGCACGAATTTTTTATCTTCCGCTTACGTTCTGAACCCCTGACTCTAAGTGTGTAATTGATAATGAAATTGTCGGTTTGAATAGCTTTTAATCAGTGAATTAAAGACACAATCTGATAGTTACATGTTCAGTCAAATTTGGGAAATATATTGCAATTAAATTCAATTGTGGCTAAATTTAGACTTAAAAATAAATTAATCACTCAAGATTAAATATTGCCAGTCCACTACTTCTCTCTCTGTAGTTAGACTAATGGCCCTCAATTTTCTCACAGACTCAATATTCAACTCAATGAATCTCAAATTTAGTCTTTAACGAGCAAATTCCCTCTCAGGTCCTCACCAGGAGAACTACTGAAACGCAACCCAGCCTGTCTCGCTACTGACGGAGCGCTAGTTAGATTCTGATTTTTTTCTTCACATTTTGTTTTTTATAAGCCAAAGCTATCCTACGTCAGAGTCCGAGGCTCACCGAAAAAGGCGAACCAGTAACTGGAAACTGTCGTGCGGGAGAGTTGCAACATTAGGTGCCAGTGTCCTTTAGGTGCACCGTTCAAGCGTCGCAGAGAGGGCGTTATATGGGTCAACGAGAACCCATATAGTTTATATCAAAAAGTTTTCTAGACTTTGCAGAGAAAATATGGCGGGTCATAGTAGGGTTGGAAAAAACCCAGCAAAAACCCAAAAACCCAGCAAAACCCAACTGTTTTTTTGCTGGGTAGTTGGTTTTTTTCTTGGTTTTTGGGTTTTTGCTGGGTTCTTGCCAACCCTGGGTCATAGGGAACTATATGGTTCGTGTATAACAATATATATATATATATATATATATATATATATATATACACACACTCTCGTCTATCCATTTAGCAATTTAGTCATACTAGGGGCACTCAATATATTTTGCCCCACCCTTTTTTCTTAGCTAAATAGTAGGCCATGGGGCTGAAATGTCTTTTGGGCCCTAAGTTTGAACTTTCTGAGCTTCACATAACCGGATTTTTCTAGTTTGAACCTCCCCTCCTTATACAAAACCGCTTTTAAACGCCCTTGTATAAAACCGATGGTTAACGCAGTTTCGAAAATGGCGACTGACAGTGATGTGCGTCGTAAACAGAGAGCTGTTATAGAGTTCTTAACCTCAGAGAAGGAAACAGTTGGAAATATTCACAAACGTCTACAAAACGTTTACGGAGATGCTGTTGGACGCTAGTCTAAGCGTGTGAGATCATCGGAGAGAGGGAGAACCAGCCTCGATGATGAGCCACGCAGCGGTCGCCCGGCATCGGCTGTGACATCTCACACTGTGCAACGTGCTAACAGCATCATTCGATCAAATCGGTGCGTCACATATAAGGAGCTATCACTGGAGCTAGGAATTAGTGAAGGAAGTGTGAATACGATAATTCAGCAACTGGGATACTCAAAAGTGTGTTCACGGTTTGTTCCTCGCGAACTGACTGAAGATCACAAAGCCCAAAGAAAAGAAATTGCTTCTGAGTCGTTGGTTCGATACGAGACAAAAGGGGATGAATCCTTTCGCGAATTGTGACTGGGGATGAGACTTGGGTACACCACTTTGAACCTGAAACAAAACGCCAATCCATAGAGTGGCATCACGCAGACTCCCCACGCAAGAAAAAGTTCAAAATGGCTCCCTCTGCAGGAAAGGTTATGACCACCATCTTCTGGGACATGAAAGGGGTGATTCTGGTGGACATTATGAAGAAAGGACAAACAATCAACTCAGAGGCATATATTGTTACCGTACAGAAACTTCAGAGACGTATAAAGCGAGTTCGACCGCAGACAAAACTGGAAGACGTCCTTCTTTTGCACGATAACGCAACACCACACAACAGTTTGCAAACAAGAGAGACCATCACAAAAAAGTGCTTGACTGTGTAACCCCACCCTCCATACAGTCCGGATCTGGCACCTTCAGACTTCCATTTGTTTGGGCCAATGAAGGATGCTATTCGTAAAGGCCCTTGTTTGAGGTGGAGGAAAGCCGTAGAAAAGGATGGAGACTATGTAGAAAAATAAAAACTTGTAAAAAAGGTATGTAACCACTTGTGTACAAAATTTCTGGAACTTACAAGGAAACTTGGAAAGAAAAAAAAAAAGGTGGGGCAAAATATATTGAATGGCCCTCCATGTTTTTGTACACACGCCCATACAGTATATCTAACATCGTAACATCTATCCATTTATCCGCTAATTCCATCTATCCATATGGCTGGCTGATCATGGTAAATAGTAAAGTTTGTTTGAATGGAATATTGTGAAACGCTTTTCCACGTGTAAAATAATTGAAAACTGAAACAGCCTTCCGGCGGAGATCGTGGCGAGCACTTCGGTAAATATGTTCAAGAAGTTAGGTAGGTATTTTAGTGACACAAACTTACAATAAGGAGGGTAAATAAAGAGGAGATTAATATTACACATAATATATGCTTTCGGGGAAATTCTTAAATTGATTAGCTGGGGTGGTTCTGGAGCAGTGCTGTAGGTAATTCTAGTGCGAAAGATTGCAATATAAATAAATATTTATAAATAAAGTCTCTCACTATGGTGGCTTTGGGATTTAATCAAAGAAATGACGCGGCGATGAAATGATGACTTCTTGTATATAGTAAATAAATAAAAAGTTTAAAAAAATGCATGGTGTGGGTTAGATTAGGTAGTCTAACTTTACACGCTATCCTTGCTTTTCCACTGTCTACTAATGCGGAATTGGGTACACGAGATAAGTATATGCATAGTGGTTAAACTCTACAGCCATTCTCTTCATTATGCATTTCCTACTTTTCTATAAGTTTTCCTTCACCACTTTGTTTAGTCAGCAGTGAGTGGCGGAAGAAGAGCAGCCTTATTATTCCTGTGTAAAAGATTTACACGTTTACGAGGGTAAGCATGGCATGAGAGGTGGCCAGCGTCCGTAGCTCAGTGAGTAACACTATTTCCCTATAAGCGAAGTGAAGATACTGAGGTCGGGGGGTTCGAATCCCGATGCTGCTGGTAATGTTAATACAGGAATTAAAGAAATGGGCCATAGTAGTTGGCTTGAGTACTGCGCCAGTTTTTGATCCTCCTGAATTATGGTATGAGAGTTTTCAGTATCTTTTATTTTCATTTTGCTTGTCTCTTTTTTTTCTTTTATTAAACCTTCTTGGGCTAGCATAGAGTGGATCTTAGCGTCTTTGTTAGCCTGTAAATTTGTAAAATCTATAAGTAATGTACACTTAAGGTATAAAAATGAAGAGAAACAGGTGTATAATTACTAGTGATTGCAACACCATGTAAAACTGTCGTCTTGTCTACTTTGGAACGGAGAGTAATAAAAAGAGTAAATGTACTCTGAATATATAGAGTTTAAAGAGCCCATTTGGTTGGGCAAAGGTGCAATGAGAGTGAACAAGTATATATATATATGTGTGGTGTGTGTGTGTGTGTGTGTGTGTGTGTACAGGGTGATCCTTAAGTAGGCACCAATTTTTATTTATTAAATACAGAGTAGTTCAAAAAATTATATACAACGTTAACAGCTTATAACATTTTTATTATTTAAGTTATCTGAATGAAAAATTTTAATGCGTCGAAAATCTCTAAAACTTTTTACTATGTTATAGGTGGGTAAAAATGTACCAGCTAACCAATGAACAAAGGACTTTTATTGTGACTCGCTATTTGAAAACAAAATTTTTAACACAAATGGTTCGGGAGCTTCGAAGACGGTTCCCAGACGGAAGTTCTCCAAGGAGAACAATAGGTTTAATTGTGAAGAAGGTCAGCGATAATGGAACAGTTCATAACTAAAATCGTAGACACAGTGGTCGCCGAGTAACTGCTCGTACGGAGGAAGGAAGAGACTTCATACATGAAACAGTAACACAAAGCCCCAAGAGGTCAGAAAGGATATTTAGTGCAGAACTGTTAATTTCACGATCAACTGTCCATCGTACAACCATAAATGAAATGGTAAACAGGAAGGATCTGGATTTTAATAACATTCCTTTTATGATGAATGCAACATTTATTCGAATGGCTTCGTCAAGAGGCAGAATTACAGATACTTGGTTTTGCAGAAACCGGATGTCTTTGAAGAAAAACCTTTGCAGGCTTCCGAGGTTGTTGTATGGTGCGGACTAACTGGGAATCAAATTACTGGACCATATTTCTTTGAAGATGATAACGATGAGGCTACAACAGCAAATTCTGAACGTAATAAGACAATGTTGGAGGAATTCCTTATGCCTGGTATACGTCGTATACGTCATGTCATCTCCGGCAGCAATTTTCGGAAAGACTCATCAGCAGAGGCGGAGACATCAACTGGCTACCAAGGTACCCGGATTTTCATTTACGGCGTTATTTTAAGACAAAAGTCTTTCAAACGAGGCCACAAAACATACCAGAACAAAAGCGAAGAATTGAAGAAGTAATTCGCTCTATTCCAGTGACAGTTATTCAAGATGTCATTGTAAACTCAGAAGGCTGCAGTATTGCTTGAATCACTTTGAACATATTTTGATATAAAATGAGTCTGTTCTAAAACTATCTGAGTTTTTGTTTTTGTTAAAAGTTGCTCCATTAAGATAATTTAAATAGTAAAAATATTATAAGCCCTTAAAGTTGTATGCATCTTTTCAACCACCCTGTACAACAATCACAGACAACTTTCCAGTTGAAACCTATATGGAACAGGTACAGTAATGTTTGAAGATTTGTTTAGTACTCAACAAGTCCACCTTCTTTTTCACTATACGTCTGGAGACGTTTAAACTTGGAAGTTGTGTATGCTTGTCGTATTTAATAAATTAAAATGGGTAACTATTTAAGGGACACCTTGTATATATCTGTTAGGGTAGTCCTCAAATTTTCTTTTCCAATTTCATGTGGGCTAGTCCGGCATTTGGTGACTTTTGACTGACAAGGAAGTCGTGCAATATTTCAACTTAATTAAACCTGAATCAGAAAGGCATATTGGAAAGTCTATAGTAAGCTTCATAAGTTTCATAATCTTAAAAATGTTCATACACTCTTGCTAGATCGGATCTGGGGGTGGTGCTGCAGACTGTCCTCCACGTCTCCCCCATCTTCCCATCGAAAAAAGAAAGTTGACGTACCTTCTGTTAATTTCTACCCCATGATTTGAAGAGTGAAAATTTCGTGTGCTCGGGAGCACCTCTAAACCTTTTCAATCAAGCCGAAATATTGCATTGGACCCTTATATATAGTATATGTATAATAGTTAAAATCCCAAACGTTAAAAGAGCTATAAAACAACTACGAATCTTTTCGAAGGAAAGGACCTTTTTCATTCGTGCAGAGTATAAAACTGAAAAAAAAATAAAAATATAAGGACCACGAAAAAAAACGTTATGCCTCAGTCAACTTAAAATGCCATAAAATATTTTGTATAGAAGACGTTTTAAACAAACAAAAGTTTGTAAAAAATCCAATTGAAATTACCCAATTTTCATATTAAAATTATCGGTATTTTCAGTAATTTTATTGACTCGTTATTATTAATATTTAATAGCAATTGAGCATTATTAATATTTACATTGTGATCACTATCATGATGATGTCTTTGTTAGGCCGAGTTATCGTCAACGGTATTCAAACTATATTTATATTAATATGGACGTCTCTTAAAATCAATAGTTTCCCCAATACAACTTTTAGGGCAGTCCTTACATGGAACATACTCTATGTGATGAAAACTAATGGTCACAGATATTTGAATGAGTAGTTTTCCTAAATACGGTGCAAGTTGATTTGTTATTACAAGATTTGATAATATTGATGTACAAACAAAAAATTGTTGAATACCGTTCGGTTTCAACTAAATTTTAAAGAAGGCAAAACATTATTTAATCGATTAAGTATGTCGACGGGATGAACTTCAGACGGAAGCAAAACAAAGACGTCATCGACGTAACGATACCAAGGAGCTGAGGAATCGAGAATCTCAGGCAGAAAATTTCTCTCGCAAAATTCCATAAACAATTTTTTAACGTGTCAGAGAGAGGAGAAACCATGCTAAGACCTTTAGTCGAAAAAATAAATTACTGAGCGTAAAAGAAGAATGAGATACACTAAGTTAATCAATTTTAGAAAAAGAGGAGTAGGTAAAGCTATTTGAATATCATTTTCCAAGAGGAACTCATGAAGATAGACCAAGGTTGTCTCAAAAGGAACCCTGGTAAAACGAGAAACGCCAGCAAAGCTAATCATCATTTTGGTAACGGTTCAGAATAGGGGCGCCACCTCAATTTTTGTTATTTTTCCACCAAAACAGGCTAAAACCATTGGTTTCCTGTTGTTTAGGATGAATCGCCATTACCATAAATTATTGCTTGAAGTGATTTCACCCCCCCAACCCCTCCTACAATCTGGGGGGACCACCGTGGGAACCGGGGGTTTTGGGTGGGGGAACACAGCACAAGCAATAATTTACTGTAATAGTGACGGTCAGATTTATCCTAAACAACAGGAAACCAATGGTTTTAGCATGTTTTGGTGAAAAAAAAACCTTATACCCTGAACCCTATACCAATCAATTTGTGATGCATGATCTTTACGGGGGCGGAGCCCCCGTACCCCCGAGACCTAAATTATACAAATGATAATGTAATAACATGTTAAGTTATGCAATTTTTTAGTCTTCATCTAGGGCACATGACGAATCAAGTTCTCAACACGGCCGCGAGCTCTACTAGCGTCACCGCACATCCATCACACACCGAAGCCATTTTCAAACTGAAGTGAATGAACGATAGTAGGGTTGCCAACTCAAAATTTCCTAGATTCATACACAAAAAGCACTGAAGTAGCTATACACTGTATACAGTATATATTTTTTCGTAATTTTCTAACTTCGTTTTTTTTACTATGCGACACATGCAATCAACGTATTTTAATGAGAGAAACAACTTTGTCTCTATGGTATTTTTCGAAATTTTGCTTAATTAAGTGGTGCCCGTATTCTGAACCATTACCATAATTTTATCCGCCAAATCATTACACTGGTCAACAAAGATTTTTCATCAGAGTAAAATTTGTAGTGGCTGGATAGCATTTTTCACGCCGATTCCAAAACTGCATTCAGATCTTTTGTAGCACGTATAGTTTTCAAGATGAAGGCATATATATAACTACACAGATTTAACCATTTTAAATAGGCAAAATACTAATATTTCAACATTTGATTGTGTTTATTTTATTGTGTTTTTTTAGTTTATTCATCTTATTTATTTCAATTATCTTAATTATACATCTTATGTATTTCAGGTGTGAGCTTTTACGTCTAGCAGCATTGTGATTCAGGCAACAACGCCGTGCTTTGTGTGTCAAAAGATCAGTCCAGTCCAAGAACTTGTTGTGTCAAGTTGGTGTACATTTTTTTTGAATTTATAGTTTGCTCAGGTCAGTCAACATGCCTCGACAATGTAAGAATGACCCCGACAAGTTCTGTTTCGTATGCGGCCAGTTGACAACTAAAACACAGCGACGAAGTATTACAACCGACATTAAGAAAATATACAAGCTATACTTTGGTTGCCATCTAGGTGACCAAGATAAACCATGGGCGCCACATCAAATCTGTTCTGGCTGTTCAAATGGATTACGTGATTGGCTTAACAAAAAGAAAGCTTCAATGCCATTTGCCATACCCATGATATGGAGGGAGCCGAGAGATCATCATGAAGACTGTTATTTTTGTAGTGTGAACTTAATGGAGTTTTCTGCCAAGAACAAACACCAGATTGTATATCCAAACTTGGATTCAGCACGTAGACCAGTAAAACATGATGAAACATTGCCCATTCCAATTCCCCCAAGTGATAGGCTAGATTCTATCATAGATGACATGGAAAGTGATGAAGGTGCAACTGGCGTTTCCGGACCATCTACAGAACCAGAGTACACTTTTGAAGGTAGACATTTAGAGCCTAAAAAGTTAACCCAAGGACAGTTGAATGATCTTGTTAGCGACTTATCGCTGTCTAAAGAGAAATCAGAGCTTCTCGCCTCAAGACTAAAGGAGAACAATTTACTTGAGAACAATGTTCGTATTAGTTACTACCGAAAGCGGAATTTTGAATTAACAGCATTCTTTTCAGTAGACGGTCCTCTCTGTTATTGCCATGACATCAATGGACTATTTACAGCCATATCTCAGACGTATGTGGCATCTGAGTGGCGCCTCTTTATTGATTCGTCGCAGAGAAGCCTGAAAGCAGTTCTTTTGCATAATGGTAATATAATGCCATCCATCCCCATTGCCCATTCCGTCCATCTAAAAGAGACATATGACAATATGGATATACTACTTAAGGCAATCAAATACGACATTCATCAATGGAATGTTTGTGGAGATCTAAAAGTTATAGGAATGCTTATGGGTATGCAGTCAGGATTCACAAAATTTTGTTGTTTCCTTTGCCTGTGGGACAGTCGCGCCACTATAGAACATTACACCAAAAGTGACTGGCCACTTGGGTATACATATGTCCCAGGGATAAGCAATGTTCAGTCTGTCCCTTTAGTGGATCCCCAAAAGATCTATCTGCCACCTCTTCACATTAAACTTGGTTTAATGAAGAATTTTGTTAAAGCAATGGGTAAAGTCAATTCTGAAGGGTTCCAATACCTTTCAAGGAAATTTTCGAAGGTTACTGCAGCAAAATTGAAGGAAGGAATTTTTGTTGGGCCACAAATAAGGGAGGTTTTGAATGACACTGAATTTGAAAAAGTCCTAAGTCCGCTGGAATTGAAGGCTTGGCTGGCGTTCAAATGGATATGTGAAAACTTTCTTGGAAGCAACAAGTCACCTGCGTATAAGGATGGAGTCAAGAACCTCCTTGATGCCTTCAAAGAAATGGAGTGTCGAATGTCGTTAAAAATTCACTTCCTGCATTCCCACTTAGATTTCTTTCCTGAAAACCTTGGTGCAGTGAGTGACGAGCAAGGAGAGCGCTTCCATCAAGATATTCAGATGATGGAGAAGCGCTACCAAGGTTATTGGAATGAAAGCATGATGGCGGACCATTGTTGGATGCTGTATCGTGACAATCCAGGCCAAATTTACAAAAGGAAATCACACTCACAGCGCTTTTAATAAAATAATGTATATATTCTTTATTTATAAGTACATTGAATAAGGTATATGATGAATTTGTTGTTTAGCATTCCTAAGTGTGATCTATACATCCATAAATTTTCTTATAGCAATATCAAAAACTTAAAAATATCAAAACCAGTGTATCTATATAACTAAACGTGCTAGAAAAAAATAAAACCAGATTCGGAATCAGCGCGAAAAATGCATTAAGAAAAGTGTGATCATGTTTGTGATGAGAAAAAAAAGTTTCATTTTGTTGGCCAGTGTTATCAGACAAATATTTTATGAGTATTGGAAATGTTGCCAATTGAAAAAGAAAGAGTCTTAGAAAGCCACTTAAGCTAATTTGTAAGTGGGAATACCGATATTAAATATGGTATCCGCAAAAAAAATCCGGCGGTTCCCCTTGATTTCAGTACTTATGTGCGTCGAATTTTATTTGCGTTGAAAACCATTATAATTTTTACCAGTCGAACTTCTGTACGTCTGGCAACTCGGCATGAGTCTGGTATAACACGTGAGTGAGTGCTTCTGTGTGGTGAATTTTGTTATTTTTGTTTTTTTTGCTTATAATTTTTATATCAAAAATTCATTATGGGCCCTCTGTAGCTTACCGTGGGGGAGAAAACACGTATTCTTGCGTGGAAACAAGAAAATGTGCCTACATGTGAGATATCTAGAAGTACAGGTCGTGCACATTCCACCATCCGTTCACTTGTTGCTGCAGCCCGAGGCCTCCCTCCTAATGTTGTTCCTCCTAGAAAAGCTGGCTCTGGCCAACCAAGGAAGACATCTAGGGCTACTGACAAATTATTAATACGTGAAGTATTAAAGAAACCATCTATTTCTGCTGCACAAATTAAGAAAAATCACCCCCAAATCCTTGCAAATGTCTCTGAACTAACTGTGCAGTACAGACTGCAGAAAGAGCTGGACCTCACCTCATGAGTAGCTGCACGGAAACCTCTGCTCACGAAGTGAATGCGCTCCAAACGGTTAACATTTGCAAAGAAATATAAGAACTGTACATCAGAGCAATGGAGGAAGGTAATGTTTAGTGACGCAAGTTCATTTAAATGCATTACAACACGTAATGGAAGGATACGACGACCAAGTAACATCAGCAGGTACTCCCCCCAGTTCACTGTAAAAACAGTAAAACATTCAGATTCAGTAATGGTGTGGGGATGTTTTAGTGGACAGGTGGGTCGTAGGGGTCTGTATTTCCTTCCAAAGAATACTACAATGAATGCTGACCGGTATAAATAGGTTTTAAAAGGCCATTTATTGGGTTTCTATGAGATCCATGACAATGCACTGTGTCACACTGAAAAAAAATTTAAAGAATGGTTTGCTGACAACACTATTGAACTTCTTGAATGGCCTGGTAACTCACCTGACTTAAATCCAATAGAGAACTGTTGGAATTATATTAAGAAGAAGCTTGCCAAATGTGATATAATAACTATTCCGAAACTCAGGAATTAAATACTAAAAATATGGGCATCAGACAAGGACTTGGAATACTTCCAGAAATTTGCCAATTCTATGCCCAAAAGGTTGCAAATGGTCATCAAGGCTCGAGGCAACATGACAAAATATTAATATGTAAGCATCAAAGCGTTATTTTTTATTTTATTTATGATAATGATAATATTAAGGCAATGTATCATGTAAATAATGTTGTGAATAGGGTGGCGCCTGATTTTTTTTGCGGATATTGTATAATGGATCGTGGAAGCATACAGGGTGATTCATAAATGCGTTTCATAAATCGCAGTGTGTATTCTTGAGGCAAAAGCAAAGAAGAAAGACCATATAAACATAGGTCGAGAAACCCGTAGGTTTCGAGCTATAGTACTCGACAGAAAAATGAAACTCCTACAGATTTTTTACACTTTATGCAAATACATAGTGTGATACATTTGCTTCATTAAAGTAAGTGTTCGAAATTCATTCCTAACAAGTGTAACGGAAGAAAGATTTAGGTATTATTGTTGCCGACACTCTTAACCCGAGTAAGCAATGTATCGAAGCGGTCAGAAAAGCAAATAGAATCTTAGGATTTAGCGGTAGATTAATTGAATTTAAGTCAGAGAAAACATGTTAACATGATATAATTCCTTAGTACGCCCCCACCTGGAATACTGCGTTCAATTCTGGTCCCCATATTTACCACAGGACATAGACAGAATGGAGAGTGTAGCGACGGGCTACTAATATGATTCTTAGACTAAGACACGGCTTATGCGCTCCCCGTTTAGAAACATTAAATTTATTCTCACTTGTAAAAGGCGTATTCGAGGAGATTTAATCCAGGTGTTTAAAATGATTAAAGGTTTTGGTAATGAAGACGCCGAAAAATATTTCCTCTTCAAAAAAATAAAGATAGAACTAGCGGCAATGGTTTCAAATTTGCGGGTCAACATTTTAATTCTAATGAAACTAAACGTTTTTTCTTCAATAATATAGTTAATTTGTGGAATGGCTTGCCAGCCAGCGTAGTTGAAAGTAATTCAATCGAATCCTTTAAAAAGAGACTAGATACTTATCTTGCCTTAAACCCCCAGTTGGAAGCATTTGTTAGCGCGTAGAAATATTGTAGAATTTTCACTTGGTTTCCCTCCTCTGTACTTTAAAATTTTCACTTTATCTTCAAGTTTCTTTCCTTCCTCTCACCTCTTTTCTCTTTTTTACTTTAAAACTTTCACTTGTCTTTAAAATTTTTACTTCTTTTAAACTTCCTTTTTAAACAGACAGCCTCAGAGGGACCAGGTATCCTTTGTATTCCTTTGTATTATCTTATAGAAATACCGATAATTTTAATTAAAAAAATGAGTAATTTCAGTTCGATTTTTTTTACCAACTTTTGTCTGTTTAAAACATCTTCTATACGGAATATTTTACGACATTTTGAGTTGACTGAAGCATAACGTTTTTAAAATTTTTCTTGTCCCTTACACCATTATTTTGATTCAGTTTTATACTCCGTCCGATTGAAGAAGGTCGTTTCATCGAAAACTTTCGCGGTTATTTTATACTTGTAGCCCTTTCAATTTTGGGAACTTTAACTATTAAATTGTTTTACACGTGTGTATATATATATATACAGTATAACTTCGTTATAATCAATTCAATATAAGCAAATTATTCAGTATAAGCAAGAAATTTCCCGATCCCAAAGAAATTTACTAAGTAAAAATTCGATATAAGCAAACATCCCCTATAAGCAAGTGTGCGTAGATAAAAAAAATTGGAAAAATCCACACGCGTGCGTCACACTTGTGCATAGGCAATTATAAGTTTCAGATTCAGCCGCTTGATGGCGTATGAACACAACAGTTAATTTTTGCTTTGAATCAGTTTACTGCAGTGTCCCGTTTGAGTTGTGTCGCTACACATCGTTAATTTATTTTCTGTTTCTAGGTTAGAATTTAGCCTCTCTGGATCAGTTTTGTGTGCTCAATCATCGTTCGTTAGATATTATTAATGGCTTCTAAACGGAACAATTTTTCTCTAGAGTTCAAACTTGATGTCATGAAGGCTGTAAACAATGGTGAAAAGAGAGCCTATGTGGCTCAAAAATTTAAAATTAACCAGTGCCTTATAACCCGATGGATGAAGAATGAGGACGAGTTAAACCAGCTTCGAATACAAAATGGAAATTTGCTTCGTAAGAGAAAGAGAGAAGGTGTTCTACCAGATTTGGAGCACGAGCTTTATGAGTGGTTTGTTGTCATGAGAGAGAAGAAAGCTGAAATTTAAGGAGCAATTTTGATCGAGAAAGCTAAGTCACTAGCAGAAGAACTTTATGGGGGTTTTGATGACATCGCTTTTCCTCAAGGCTGGCTTCAAAAATTTCAAAAATGATTCAACATTGTTTTCAAGCGTGAACACGGAGAAAAAGCGGATGCCGATTCTAGTGCCGCAAACGATTGGCAGAAAAATGTTTTACCTGAACTCTTAGAACGCTATTCAAAGGATTCAATTTTTAACGCCGATGAAACGGGCTTGTATTACAGAGCTACCCCAGATGGCACATTAGCCAAAAAGGGTGAAGTCAGTGGTGGTAAGAAGAAAAAGGAAAGATTAACTGTTCTGGTAGCTGCGAACATGACAGGAACTGAAAAATTACCCCTGCTAGTGATCGGAAAAAGTAAAAATCCAAGATGTTTCAAAAACAAGAATAACAGTCTTCCCGTTCAATATGTGGCAAATTCGAATGCCTGGATGACAAAGATTTTATTCACTGATTGGCTGATGAAATTGGATGAGAAAATGAGACGCAACAAAAGAAAAATTTTGCTGTTGCTCGATCAATGTCCCGCACACCCAAAAGTGAATGTGACAACAAACGTAGAAATCCTGTACCTACCAGCTAATACGACATCTCTAATCCAGCCGATGGATGCTGGAATCATTCGTTGCCTCAAAGCGCACTATCGCAAAAAGTTGATGAAAGAGCTAGTGGCACGACTGGATTCTGGGCAAGATGATACTATGGAAAGTGGAGTAAAGTCCGTGACGGTTTTAGATGCCATTTTTATGCTTAAAGGTGCTTGGGCTAATGTAGCCCCAACCAGCATTAAAAACTGCTTCAAAAAATGTTTTCCTACTCTCCAAACTGCAATAAGTCATGAATGTGAAGTTGAAACTGTTGAGGAGGTTATCACCAGTTTGAATGAAGATTTTATTCAATGTGATAGAAACTTAGAATGTTTCTCAGAAGGTTCGGAAATCTCCGAAAACGAAGAACATGATCATGAAGTTGAAGAGACTTGTACGACAACCCCATTTCAAGCCTTAAACATGTTAGATGAAATAAAAAAAGTTTTAGAAACCAATGATCTAAACACTCTGGAATTAAAAGAAACCCAGAAAGAACTCCAAAATTTTATCATTCACAAAACTGCTAAAAACAAACCACTATTCGTGATTATTTTAATTAACATAGGTGCTAACAATTTATGTACTGTACTTGTATAATTCTATACCTATGTACTGTATTTTCTTATTGTGATATGTTCTAATTTTCATGAAATTTTTAAATAAATGTTCTAATTTTAATGTAATTTTTAAATAAATTGTACAATTCTATACATTTGTGTTTTTTTCCTTTTATTACATTCATACAGTTAGTAGGTCCTTTTATCTTTCAATAGCCTGTTGTACTATATGGTGCTTCTTTTCCAGAATGATGACTTATACCTCCAACCAGCAAGAACGTGCGTGTAGAACTTAGTGAGGTTTCAGAAAGAACTCGAGACACCTGACCGGAACCTTCAACTTCATCGGCTGATGGTGGGCGCGATCGTAGTATCGGTCCAGAACCCTCCGTCTCGAATGTAAGAAGACGGACTCGAGGATCCAGCCAGGAGCCTTCACCTCCGCAGGAGTTAAGCGACCGATGATAGAGGATTCTGTAAAACCCTCCACATCAGGTATGCCTTCAAAACGTCCAAGATTCGAGTTGTTCGATTCTGAGGACACTTACACCAGCCCCTTCTTCACCGAACCCACACGCATCATAGAACTTCAATGATTCTGTATTTTCTGGGCTGACGGTTTGAGTGAAGACTCCCACACAGGTGAGAAGAGAATGTACTCCTTCCACGGATGTCGCTGGCACGGATTCCCCATTTCCTGAGTGTGGTATCACAGGTGACTTCCACGGTAGATCCCCGACGATACTCTGGCATGGACCTATACTTGAGACCAGCTTATAAGTTCTCAGTTCACTCACAGGATATCATGGGAACATGAGTATAATGAATGTCTGGAGACCAACGAACAGTATCGTGAAGAAATAATGGTTATTAAACGTTGAATCGTGGTGGACCCTCTCAAGTGTGGAGACAGTTTGTTGATGGGCGTAGAAACCCTTTGAATCTGTACTTTCCACCTACGGAGAGTGTAAAGATTCACTAATTTGACTTTTGCTTGTTATACCCCCACGTGATGAAGAATAATCCATACCCCCGCAGGTGTCCATGAAAAGTTCGTAGGAATCGCCCTACCAACCATCGAAGTGTTCTCAGGCAATTTAACTGAGAACTATTTTAAACGAGAACTACAGTATTTTGGTTTATTCTACGTTGACTTACTTCTCCCTCGTGATTTATAGATGCCCATTTTATCCGTTGTCATAGCCCATAAACTTATGTTTCCCCTGTGCGTGAAATGTGCAGAGGAGAATAATGGAGAGTGTAATCAAACAATCAACCAGACGAAGATCCGCGGCGTTTTTAAAAGTCCTCACCCAGATCTAGCCGTTCGTCACGGTTACAGAATATTAAAGATTATGAGGTTTCGAGGTTCCAGAAGCTCAATAACCTCTTCACTCCTTATATCAACACCTTTCTGTAAGATAAAGTTGAAGCGTCAGGGTATCCACAAGGTGTTGAGACCGAGGACGAAAAAACGGCCAATATTCAGCAATACCGTGACCGTGAGAGGATAAAACTTGAGCAGGAGCCGATTGTGCAAAAGACAGGCAAGCGCTTTAGTGTAAAGCTTTGTTTGAACAGGCTTTGGGGCAAGTTTTCACAGAACACTGACAAAGGAAACTTGCATATGACCAAGTTGGTTACAGACATATCCTGCATCACAAACATCCCTGTAGCTAGTTTTACGACGATTTACGAGCGTATCAAGCTTCGGGGTCTGATGCATTCTCTGGGTTCACAGGTCCTGTACGCCGATACCAACAGTATGGTGTTTGCTGCGAAACAGGGTGAATATATGACTCCAATAGATGACTTTCTATACTCCTATACTTGGTGTTGGGAGTAGCGGCACTACGTTTTAAGTAGCGGTAGAGGTAGCGCCACTGCTTTGAGGAAAAGTAGCGAAAACAGTAGGGGGTGCTACATTTTAGAAGAATCCCAAACGTTACTTGCTACACGCTACTTTTAAAGTGAATAGAAACCATTTTTGTTCGTATAGTTTACAAGGTACTAATATTACAGTAAATAAGAGCAAAAATTAAATTTGGGACACTAACAACGACGTGGTGGTGCTTGGAAGTCTGTCTGCGTCATCGAGTTCCTAATGCTGCCGCATAAATGTAGTCACACTTATTTTATTACAAATAAATAATGTGTATTTGACTGTTTTTATTATTTTCACTAGGGTGTCGTCAATAGGTAACATGAAATAGCCCAATTAGCACTTATTCCTACATTATTGGCAATGAAATAAAAGAACGCAATTAACGCAATTTTTACTATCCCACCACTATAGAAGATGTAACGAGATATTAGTTTCTTCCTTTTGACTGCTTTATTCTTGTCCTATTGTTCTGTAAAGTATACACCTTTTTTTTTCCTTCGCACAGCTGCTCAGTAACTGAAAGAAACAACTTAGGTACTGAATTTGTGATTTGCAGATATGTACATTAGGGTGGCCCACTTTTCAATTTTTTTTTAAAAGTATAGGTGATCGTGGTTTTTCCCATTATTTGGCACTATACTAGCACATTGGTACCATTTTTACAAAAATTGATCAATATTTAGGGGTCTCGCATCGACCTTGAAATTACTAGTTTTTTTTTTTAAATGCGTACGTTTTAAATTTTTACTGAATCAAGATAAATCATTAAGTAGGGATGTTTTCTGAATCCTCTTAATGAGAGAAGTCGTTTGGTGTGCCTGCCAATGTCATACGACTAATGGTTTAAGGGTTGTGCCTGTATACAGGTAATTCCAATGTGCTAGTATAGTGCCAAATAATGAGAAAAACCACGATCACCTATACTTTTAAAAAAAATGAGTCACCATACCCGGGCGGAATGTATAATGTATATAGGTAATTAGAAAATGCACTATGCCTGTGCCAGGTACCAAACCTATTTCTTTTTTGCAGATCATAACATTTTGAAATTCTGTCTGAGTTCCTCATCCTTTGTCATGGACAAATCGATGGCAACCATAACTAGAAGAACTCTTGAAGCTACAAATAGAGAGTCATCAAAAGGAAAGGCGAAAATAACATCGCTACCTTCTCTAAGATCGGCCTCGGAAATTTTTTTAGTTGGCCAACCGTCGTCCTCCATCAGTGGTAGCAAATTGCCAACAACACGGCAGGTTTTGCAATACTTCTTCAGTGTTATCCAGTACACTGCTAACAGGAAAGACGCATTCAAAGAAACCGTAAACAACGTCTTAAAGTTTTGGAACATGGCCCGCATTAAAACAATCACAAAGCTCAACTGCGAACGGAAGCTAGAGGCATTGTGTAAAGAGTGGCACTTACTCCAAAAGAGCAGAAAACGAGAAACTGACGCCGGAGGAAAACGGCAGAAGTTTTCGGACAGTGTGGACAAGCTGTGGGATATCGGAGCATCTGACGCTATCGAAGATATAAAGAAGAATCGACTGTTGTCCGACAAGGACAAGAAAGAAGACATTGACTTCTACCTCGATCAACGTGGTCCTCGGGTGGCAACGATGAGCGGGAACGATAAAGTTTTCGCTGTAAAAAGAAAGCTACAGGAATGAAGAAAACGTCCTCGCCAGGAGCCGCAAACCTCAAAGTGTGCATACGAAACCGGAGATGAGGCCATGGAGAATGATGATACTGGCATGTCAGGAGAGTCGGAGACAGAACTAGCGTTCCCCCTGCCGGAAGAGCCAAGTGTGTCTGTCAATCTACCTCGCCGCATCCTTAATGCACCTGCTGTCATGGAAGTGGCTGATCGTTTCCGCATGTCCAATAATCAGGTGCGTATTGTGTATAGTATTCATCGATAGCATCAGTTTTAAAGTGTCCCGTAACCCACATGTATTCTTGACAGTTTCCTTTCCACTTTCCATTCTCTACATAGGTAGTAAGCATTGTGGCTGCTATCACACGTTCGGCGGATCCACCAGACCAGCAGACATCAATCAGTTCAGCATCTCGAAAGAAACGGCTCGCCGGGGAAGAGTGTCACATCGCCGTGAAGTGGCGACGGCTGTGAAGGACTCCTTCACGCCACCGAGGCACACTGTTGTCCACTGGGATGGCAAAATGGTCAAGGTCAGTTGATTAAGTTTTCATAGCTATCAATTTAGTAATGAGATTCATGAAGCATAATGTCAATTAAAAAGAGAACTGAATGTGAACAAAAATAGGTTACTTTACAACCATAAAATTGAAATATATGGCATGTGTTTCAGAACTTCCTTGGAACGGCGGAGCACCGCCAAGCAATTCTCATCTCCGGGGCTCCTCATTGCACAGAAGGAAAGTTGCTGTCAGTCCCAGCTGTTGCTGACGGCACCGGACTGTCGCAGGCGCGGGCAACCATACATGCTCTCGAAGATTGGGGATGTGAGGGGAGCGTCATCGGACTCTGCTTCGACACCACTTCCACCAACACGGGGAGGGTGCAGGGTGCAGTTGTCCGGCTGGAAAACATGCTCGGGCGACCGCTACTCCAGCTGGGATGCCGTCATCACGTCCTAGAGCTTATCGTGGGGGCAGTAGCCGTCACCCTGCTCGGAAGGACTACGGCACCAACTGATCCTTTGTTTCAGCAGTTGAAGAGAAGGTTAGTTCATTTTTTGTGCAAGGTAAAGTTAGGACACACATGATATTCCACTAGTTTATAAAACAGCAAACCAAACCGGAACTTCAGAGTTTTCTCACACAAGTTTCTTGTTTATTATTTTTGAAGATGGGACGAGCTCGATCTCTCGACCTACTGCAAGCTGCAGGTCGAGAATCTGGCGGAGAGTACGTGGCTAATAGAACTCCGGGACGCGGCGGTCAGCTTCCTGAGCACAGCTTCTGGTTTCGTCAGAGACGATTACCGGGAAGTGGCAGAGATCACGCTCCTGGTACTCGGGACACAACCACGCCGTGGCATTCACCTCATGCACCCAGGAGCCTACCACCACGCAAGATGGATGGCTAAAGTTAGTATTTTCAAACAAAAATAATCTAGAGATAAGTTTAAATGTTATTCAAAGATAAACATTTCATTATAACGCAAACAAAGTAATTGGTAACAATAAACCTGTCTTACTTACAATGGTGCCTATTCTGTTTCAGGTCATCTACTACACAAAACTGCTGATGTTCAATAGGCAGCTGGAGCTCGACCCCGAGCTGGTCGACAAACTGCACAGGATCGTGGTGTTCATCGCTCTTCTGTACGTACCAGCTTGGTTGGCGGCCCCTGTAGCAGCTGATGCGCCGTTGAATGACCTGGTACTATACCAGCGTTTTCTGAGGTATAGGGCAGTGGACCGCGAGGTGGCAGAACGTCACTGGCAGTGATGAGGCGGCACTTCTGGTATCTGAGGCCTCAGACCGTCATCTTCGCTCTATGCAGCAACAAGGTGGATGACACTGTGAAGCAACAGATGGCAGAGAAGCTGTCCCACCTCCCTGTACCCAAAGACTTCACATACGAGAACGTCTCAGTCGACGAGATGACGCTACTCCCCGACCTGATCGACGAGTCCTCCTGGTTCTTATTTGCAGGTCTGAAGATGTATGGGTCTTCGTGGCTCACCCTGCCAACTGATAAGTGGGACGAGAACGAGGACTTTTGTCGTCTGAAGGATGTGATCTCTAATCTCCAGGTCACCAATGACGTCGCTGAAAGAGGAGTCCAACTGATACAAGACTATGCGAACACGGTCACAAAGGACGAGGCACAGCTGCAGGATCTTCTGCAAGTGGTGGAAAAGAACCGGAAAGAGCTCGGCGACTTCAAGAAGTCATCACTCGCCACGATGACATAGCACAGAGGGACAACGTTGTAAGCCAAGTGACGTGTGATAGTGGTCAATACAATGCAAAAGTGATTGTTTAAGTTATTGTTTCTTTCTTCCTTATTTGTCTGCTATTTGCTGATTTTTTTGAAAAGTATAGGTGATCGTGGTTTTTCCCATTATTTGGCACTATACTAGCACATTGGTATTACCTGTATACAGGCACAACTTTTAAACCGTTAGTCGTATGACATTCGAAGGCACACCAAACGACTTCTCTCATCAAGAGGATTCAGAAAACATCCCTACTTAATGATTTATCTTGATTCAGTAAAAAGTTAAAAAGTATGCATTTTTAAAAAAAACTCGCAATTTCAAGGTCGATGCGAGACCCCTAAATATTGATCAATTTTTTTAAAAATGGTACCAATGTGCTAGTATAGTGCCAAATAATGGGAAAAACTACTTTTAATGGGAAAAACTACTTTTAAAAAAAAAAATTTGAAAAGTGGGCCACCCTAATGTACATTGATGCTATTTTTTAATACTTGCAGAAATTACACATACGTATTGGGGTATTATTCCAATTTTGAATACTTTTCAAAAGTAGCGATAGAGCACTACTTTTTTAAATGAGTAGCTGTAGCGGTAGCGCCGCTACACTTTGGCCACAGTAGCGGTAGCGATAGCGCACACAACACTGCCTATACTTCTATATTCCTATACTCAAGGACGAATATTGGGACAATACTTACGCTCACTCTTGTTTCAACCGGGCCAAACACTTAAGGAATATGTGTGAGGATCGAAGAATATTTCAAGTACTGTACATAATGAAGGCGAAGGGTATCACTTTAAACCCAGCAACTTCACCTCTCTTAAAGGTTTGGTCAGTTTAGAAGAACCTGGAGATGATGACGATACCGCTCCTCCCCCTCTGTTCCCTTTGGTTTCCTTGGGGAGTGGTCAATCGGTGTCCATATTTTGATTTAATTTACTAAATATTTAACAGTTTTTTACTATTTATCTATTTTATAAATTATTTTAAAGTTTTAATGCGTTTATTTACTTGTTATTATTGTTACTGAATATTTAGTTACTTGTAAGTATTTATTTTATAATTTATTTAACTTGTGCACTTTAAAGGAGATTGTTAACACCAATCGACCAGGAAAGTACTCCGCGCGGGACGTTAGGCAGAAGAGAGGGCGTGCTGAATCCCCGTTTCTTCTGTCACTGTCCTTTTTAGCTGATCTTTTTCCGTGTCTCATTTACCCTGTGAGCAGTCCAGCATGCTCTCAAACACACCCTTCGCCCTCTATTCTTCACAACACATACCCGCATTTTACACACTACACAAACTTTTCAAAATTTATAAAAAACAACTAGATAAATAAAATGGCATCATGGACCTTTTTTGCGGGCACTTGCCCTTGCTCTTTCCTTCCTACCTAAAAAAATAAAAAAATAATTTTGCATTTTAGATTGTACGTAACATTTTCTTTTAACCTTTGAATGTGTGTGTGTGTGTGTGTGTGTGTGTGAAACATTCCCGTCTGAACATGATGTATAGACTCTACCCAGTGTATGGATGAGCGTACGAATAGCTGTGCTTTACTTGGATTTCCTGTCTGGTCATGCTATATAGGCCTCGCCCATAAACTGGTGTCATCATCATTCGCTGCGTTTAACATCGTTAGTCGTTCGCAAACATTGCTGACGTGGACACGTACTCAGCTGCTGAAGTCTTACTTCTAAATTTTGCCATAATCACCTCTAATTACCATAATTACCTTCCGAATTTAACTTTTTAACAATGACGGCAACTTCTGATATTGCTTGCAATACCTTTGGAAAGTGGTACTCTGTAAAATATGAAGATATAATGAATACTCGACGTCCGTTCTTTCATGCATCTTTTGAAGTTTTTAAACAACCTTAATTCACTCAAGGATGTGTCCAGGATGCTCAAGTGCTTTATGGTTATTCTAACGAGAGTATCACAGGGATTCGTAATGCTGAAGACGTGTTAGGTGTATGTATGGAATTTAAGCCGTGTTAAAGAATATAGCCATAGTGAATTGAAGGACCCGACGCTCATTGGAGTAAAACAGAGACTCTGGATTACGAAACTCGTTGACGCAATACTGCTGACAGATTCGAAATCTGTAGAGATACTGATGGTGGTCATGTAAAATCATATGCTTAAGCATTCATTAAATGTATGCCTTCTATTATATTGTTATTGAATTTTACCCTCTTTGCTACGTCTTCACTGAAATAGATATGGACTTTATAAACACCATGTACTAATAAAAAATAATTTCTTGACGTGTTAATAAATACTGTATGCAGATGTGATGTATTATTATTTCTAAAAAGAATTGCATGTATTATACAATGCATTGAGAATGTAACTATTTCCACCATTATTTGTACCATTATGTATGCTTCTTAAGAAGATGCTCGTCAACCAGGATGGTTTGTATTGGGCGCAGGTCGGGGGCTCGACTCCCGATGATGTAATATCACCGTTATGCCTAAGATACTGTTGTTATGGAACCTGTACTCTACATTCATAGTGGCACTGTGGCAGCGCGCTGATTTTAGGCAGACACACACAAACACACACATATGATATATATATATATATATATATATGCGAAAAATTATATTTTCCAATTTACGATAGATTAGGTTAGGTTACTATACTCGATAGCCAATTTTTTAATTTGGGGGGATTGGCACCCCCCCTGCCACTCCCCTCTCCCTCCCCCTTATCATCTCCTTTCTCCCAGTTACCCCCACCTCTTCGGTATAAATGGGCCCGTACTACTGTATCTGTCTAAAAATTTCCTTTGGTTTTTATTATATTTTTTAATTAATTATTATTTTTATTTATTTTTAAGTATTGTTCATGTACGTTTATAATTATAAAATAATCATCTTTCTTACCGCTTTTTGTGTTTCAGTTTTCCTTTGAAAATATTGTTTAAGTACGTACATAGTTGTTACCAAAACGTTACACGTACAAAAGTTATATAAAACTGCGGACAACAAGCAACATCCGGAACTCATTTACCCACTTTGTGGGGCAGTGTACCCTAAGGATTGACTGAGCCCAGACATTAACAGGGTGAGTGGCCGGCCCAACCCAACCCAGGCGCCAGTAGCCGAGAGTGACCCAACACAGAGTCCAACACCGCGACTTCTTCTGAGCTACCGGAGAACCCATAACAATTACTGATAAAGACATTACGACAACGTTACGTTAAGTTCCACGAATGTTACGCCAGAGTTACTGGTAAAAAGATTACGGAACTGTCATGCGCGAATTACACGTAACAGTAATTATTCTCGAGCTTCATTTAAGGAGATGTAATAATTAACTTCCTTACATTTGAATTAATGTTGCGGACATACGACTCGTATTCATATTTTCCTTTACTGTATTCTTTTGTGATCTTTCCCTCACTTACTACCAATGAGAAGGCAGATGATAACCAGGCATAGCAATAGCTTCTATAGTCGATGGTAGTGCTTCTCAACCTATTGGTTTCGAATCACTGGTGGAGCGCGGAAAATACCTACAGTATGTTATACCGACTCCAAGTCGGGCTTAAACTTTGAAAGATCTGTCAGAAATATATATTATATATATATATATATATATTATATATATATATATATATATATATATATGTGTGTGTGTGTGTGTGTGTGTGTGTGTGTGTATACGTACTTTATGTTACTTTATGTGAGTTCGAATGACGGTTCAGGATCGGCCTGCAGTCGACCCCTCTGCTGCATCCCGCCTCGTTTGCGGGATTTGGTGAAAAAGGGAATTGCTGTCTGATCTCCTCCTGCAATCGTAGCCAGCTACGCATGGCTGGTCAGGGACTTTGCCCAGAAATCTATCTAGCTGGTTCTTGAAGTTATTCAGGGCGGTGTGTTGGAGATTACTCACTTCTTTTGGAAAGACATTGAAAAGCTTTGGGCCTCGTATTCTGAAGGTATTTTCCATCCACGTTTTCATGGCCCGCTGTCCCACAGCAGATGCGGCTGTACAAAATCTGCCTCTTCTCTCATTCCAGTTTGTTTCTATTTCATTTCTAAGGTTAGGGCCAAAGCCCTCAAGTATTTTCCATATGTACATTATTGTGTACCGCTCGTGCCTTCCTTCGAGAGAGTAGAGTTTCAGAGATTGTAGTCGAGACCAGTAGTCTTCACCTTCCGCTTCCTCTATCTTAGACGTAAAAGTTCTTTGTATAGCTTATATATATATATATATGTTATACATGTTGTAATTTAATTTATCATCGAAGTAAAGCCGGGCTCTGATGACAATTATTTTTATGTAATTTCATTTATTTAATCATTTCCATGCTAGTGTATGACTCATTTCCTTCCGAAGTGAATTCATACGCCAGTGACGCAGACGGTTTCTTTGATTTCATCTGGGAAACACAATGGATTGTGAGATGCTCAGTTCTCCAACGTTCTCAGGTGACGTCAACCGCTTGCGTGGTGTCGTAGCCAGGTTCTGTTCATTTGACTATATAAGAAGGGGATCAACGCCCTTAAGGCAGATTCCGAGCGACGGGTCTCCGGGGCGGAGAGGTGCATTCCACCTCGTTAGGGAATTGCTTTTGGAATTGGAAGAATAATGGGTTTTCAATTGGAGTCTGACTGTAGGGAAAAAGGCAGTAGCTTAGCAATTGACTCATACAAGCTTGGAGACTCAGAACGGACAAAGGTGTCTTAGAGGGGTCTCTGGCTTATTTAATATCTTACAATTAAAAAGTAACTATTATTATGTCTATAAACTTTTGTTATTAGTTCTGTGTAAAAAAAAATTTGATTCACTACAACTGATTAAATTTTATCTTGCCTAAATTCGAATTAAAAACCGTATAAGCCGTTGAGTTTCCTTTATCCTTTGGATTTTAATAACTGGGAAAAAAATCACGAGCCCACACATCACACAGCGATTTTGGGAATACGAACTTCGAACTATTTCTGCATCCAGGAGTGTTTAAGTAATACCCTCTCTCGAGTAATATGTGACATCCTGACTTTGCCCGAACCCAGGGAGAGGCGTATTACATATATATATATATATATATATATATACACACACCTTACCTTATGTTGTTTCGTGCGTTGGTCTCTCTTCACACGGAGGTAACGCTGGTGGCCCCGCCTCTAGGTCTGGCTTGGTGGAGGAGCGAGTTGCTTTCTTGTGCTTTCCATCGTACATAGCCAGGCACGCCCGGCTCATCTGGTACCGTCCTGAGCCAGGCATCCAGTCTTCTCTTGAAGACTTCAACTTTGACCCCCGTTACGTTTCTGAGGTCCTTTGGAAGCTGGTTGAAAAGTCTTGGCCCCCTGACAACCAAGCTATTTTCCTTCAGAGTTGACGAGGTCCCTTGTCGGGCCTTTAATTTGGGAACACTACACATTCTGCCTTTCCTATTTTCCAGTGTTTGAATGTTAATTGGGTTTAGTTTTAGGTTTGGTACCAGTTTTTCGATCATTTTCCATATGTATCATAAATTATGGTGTACCTCTCTCTTCTTCTTTCCAGGGAGTACAGATTTAGCTTACGTAGTCTTTCCCGGTAGTTGAGTTCTTTGCAGCCATCAATCTTGGACGTCAAAACTGAGCAGTATTCAAGTTTTACTATAATCAGTGTTTTTAGCAGGGGAATCATTACTGTCCTGTCTCTTCTCTTGAACGTTCTTAGTACTTGTCCGGCGACTCTTTTTGCTTTATTTATCGCTACCTGATTTTGTGTTTCGAATTTCGCATCATCTGTCATTATTATCCCGAGATCGATCGCTTTCGTACTTCTCTGAATTTCCTGTCTATCTAGAGCATAATATGCAGTCTGTTTAAGTTCTTCTGTTCTACCATATCTGGAGAGCTGAAACTTCTCGGTGTTAAATGACATGTTGTTGTCTTCTGACCATTTGTATATTTGGTTCGTGTCCCTCTGCAAGGCCTCCACGTCATTTACATCGCTGATTTTTTTGCTGATCTTTGTATCGTCTGCAAAGGATGTTACTATACTGTTGTTGTTTACTCCGCTGTCTATGTCTGTTAGCATGACAATGAACAGGAGTGGGGCCAGTACTGTCCCTTGTGGTATTGAGCTGCGTACGTCCGATTCTGATGATGATGTACCTTGAATTTTGACGACTGCAGACGTTCTCTGAGGAAGTTGTAGATCCATTTTCCCACTTTTCCTGTTATTCCCATATATTTCATTTTATGTGCTATTATACCATGGTCACATTTGTCGAAAGCTTTAGCAAAATCTGTGTATATAACATCGTAGTTGTCATTGCCTTCCAATGCATCTAGGATATTGTTGCAGTGTTCTATTATTTGTAATAGGCATGATCTACCTGATCGGAATCCATGCTGATTTTCGTTGAATCTTTCCCGTGTCTCCAGGAAATCATAAATTTTCTCTAACTATTCTTTCAAATACTTTGGTGAGGTGGGACGTCAATGACACTGGTCTATAGTTCTTTGCTTGAGATCTGTCCTCTCCTTTATATATAGGGACAATGTTTGCTCTTTTCAAGATGCTCGGTATTTCCCCATTGTCTAGGGATCTTCTCCATATCCAGTATAAAGGTGTAGCTATTTCATTTTTACAGTTTTTAATCAATAATGCGTTCCAATTGTCCGGACCTGCAGCTGAATGTGGTTTCATTTGTCCTACAGCTCTCGCTACATCTTCTGGGGTAAAATCAAAGTCTGTTATATACTCTCCTTGCAATTCCTCTTCAAAGAATGCATTTATTTCAGGTATCGCTTTGTCACTTTTTGGGGTACTGAAAACTGATTCATATTGAGCTCTCACTGTATCAGATATTTCTTTTGGATTGTCGCTTAGTTCATTATTTCTCGTCCTAAAGGGCCCAATAGCGGCGCGCGTTTTTGTTTTCCTTTTTGCATAGCGATAGAAGTATTTTGGATTTTTCTTTATTGCTTCTACCGCCTTTTCCTCTTCTCTCTCTGTATGGTCCTTAATCAGGGCTTGTATTTCCCTATCGATACCCTCCAGTTTTTCTTATCTCAGTTGTGGTCTGAGATAATGGTTGGGGTTATTTTTATATCAGCAATCAAGTTCGTGTTATTCGTGAATACCAGATCCAGGCAGTTATTTTTTCTGGTATTTTCTGTTATCTCCTGTGTCAGCATAAACTCATTTGTGAGAGCCATCAACATTTTTGCTTGCTCCTGGTCTTCTCTCCCCCCCCCCTTGTCCTGGTGAATATATATATATATTCCTATCCACCTTTTTGTATTTTATAAATGGGAAGTTAAAGTCTCCGCAGCTCATTATATTGAGGGATGGGGGGTTTATGGCCGTTATTAGCTTTCTGATGTCATCAATGGCTCCGAGAATTTTTCGGTTGGGGTGCTTGGAGGTCTATAGATGATTATTACTATCACGTTTAGTTTTTCTATTTTCACTGCTAGGAGTTCCACATACCTGTTTGATTTATTTGTTATCGTCTCTGTCATATGGCCTTCCTGTACATATATAGCACAGCCACCTTTACGTCTCGTCGTTCTATCCGCTCTTAGTAAGTTGAAGCCCTCTATATTTATCTCTTTCTTATCAATACAATGTTCGCAGTTTTCACAATTTCCTTGGCAATCCTTAAGATGAGTTTCTGTGAGGCATGCGATGTCCGCCCTTGTTTCGTCCATAAATCCTTTCAGGTACGAAACCTTATTGAGTGATTGGTTTGGTCTTATTCCTTGAATATTAGCCAGGACATTTTTTATATTCTCTGTTTTCGTTGCCCCTTGTGCATTTCAAGTTCGTTTTCCTTCGATATCTCTTGATTCGTTGCCCTATGATCCTCCGAGAGAGATCCATTTCCGTCTACTTATACTGGTAGCTTCTTGCCCGGTAGCGGCTTGGCTCGGGGGTTTCCAGCTGTGTCAACTGCATGTGGATGACATTTAGCAACCGTAACGTGTCCGCGATGTTGAAAAAATTTTCTTGTTCGCTTATTGTGTTCCTATTGTTGTTCCTATTGTTATTGTTATTCCTATTGTCATTTAAACTTTTTCCTTTGTTCTTTGAGTCCGTCGGGAGATGTTGATAGTAGCATTTTTTCCCGAATTTGCAGGTTCCATATTTTGCGTGAGTCCTGCAAATGTCCGGGTGGTAGAATTTACATGTCTCCAAATTTACAATGACCATTATTATAGAAGAAATTGCATATTGGGGGATGTTCATATATACATTGTCCTCTTTTAAATCTGCAGTTATCTTTTATATAATATCTGCATATAATTCCTTCCCCATATTTACTCGTGGCCTTTGTTTTTTGCTCATTTTTGGGGGACAGTTTCACTCCGTTTTCTTGACTACCCTCTTGTCTTGTCTTATTTATGCTATTTGTGCTAGTTGTGTTTGTGTCCTTCGTTGCCCTTATGCTGTGTGTTGTCTTTACACTCTTTGTCGCCTGTGTGTTTTCGGCCTCGTTTTGTGACGGTATTTGATTTTTTTCTATTTCGCCTGTCTCCGTTTCTTTCGTTTTTCACTGTTCTTTGTTCCCACTTTCCTCTTTCATTCTCTTCTCGTAGTCTCTTTCTGCTTTAAATACTGCAAAAGAGTTTAATTCGGTCAAGCAGTTTTCGCAGAAAAATTTTAACCCATTAAACTGCTTTGCGTTCGTTATAAGGGAGATTTTTTCATTTTCCCATTCTAGGCATTTAAAATCAAAAAGTAGCTGACAAAAATCACACCTCATCGCCCCTGTCTCATCTGTTGCATCCTTACAGATACCACAGAGTTGCGGGTATGTATTAATTTCCATGTTGGTGAAGTGAATAAAAAAGGGGTATTATGGGAGGTATTGGGTGGGGGATGACTCAAGCTGGGTGAGGGAAAGAATTTTCCTTTATTCCGGGGGCGGGGGACTTCTCACTGATTGGTCCTCTCCACTGTGGCTGGGGGATAATGGGGGTATATTTGCGGGCACTTCAAAAACAAAACTTTCCTCACAAAGAGACTCTCGGAAAAGAAAAAATGCTGTATATATTAATTCACTTTGTTTTTATTTACTTTTTTTTGGTATATGCCGCGATTTTTACTTTTTTAAAAAGAAATACCACTATGCACTATCAATTAACTCACAATATCGGCACCGTTTAAAACTGATTAACTGTAGGATTTTTACTGTAATACCACTTTTATTCGGACTTCGATCGAAACACGTGTAACCTTCACACAACAGCAAACATATATATATATATATATATATATATATATATATATATATATATATATATATATATATATTCAAAATTCAGTATTCAAAAATCTTTATTCAGAAAAGACTACAAGTGACAGTTTTACAATTTTTATATATTTCATATAACATTAATATATTCATAGTACTCTCATCTGAATATGGCATTTAGTTTATTTATTTCATAAAAAAGTGAAAGCGTCAAGTAATAGTAATAGCGATAACAGATAATAACAATGACAATAATAATAATAAATACAATATAAAATTTACAAAATGTTACATAATTTTATATTAAATGATGTATTCTATATTTAGTAGAAAATAAGTGAAGCTTAATAAAAAATATAAGAGGATAAATTACGAAATTAAAAGTGCTTAATGAAATTAGCTATTTTAAAAAGTTGATTATAAAATGGGAACTTCATAACTGTGGTGAACATGGCAGTGGTGAACTTATACATCAGTAGGAGCTAATGAAGACCCTTTTTAGTGATTTGCAAAATACATTTAGTGATGAAGCCTGCCTAATATGCATGGGAATTGCATTCCATACATCTGCTCCTTTGAAAGAGAGTCCATTTCCTGCAGTTTCTATTGTATAGTTAGGTGTGTGTGTGTGTGTGTGTGTGTGTGTGTGTGTGTGTGTGTGTGTGTGTGTGTGTGTGTGTGTGTGTGTGTGTAAAATCCTTGGACAGTCTGGTGGTGTAACGATGGTGTATTTGATGGGGGTGATTGTTCTTTGGATGGGTGATGTACAGTATGTTCATTTTTATTAATAACTTTGTACTTATTTGTATAAGTCTTTTAGTTTTAAAATATTTAGCTCTTTAAATATTGGGGAAGGGTAACTTTGCCTGTTGTCATTGTTCGAGAGAGTTTGCAGACATTTTTTATGAATTACTTCCAGAGGATGTTTTGAGCTACGCCATGTTGTAATGGAATATAATAAATGGGGATGGATGAAGGAATAATATAAGGTAAGGAGTTCGTTTTGAGGAAGGATCTTTTTTAGTTTAAATAATATGAAGAGAACTCTTGATATTGTGGATTTGATATGTTGTATATAACTTTTGAAATTTGGCTATTCATCTAAATTAATGCCAAGTACTTTAACCTCATTCACCCTTGCAAGAGGAGAATTCTCAGTTTTTATTTGACAGTTTGTAGTAATGTTTTTTGGTAATAATCATGTAAGATGGCTTTGTTAGGTTCAGTAAAAGTTTATTCGCACACATCCATTTATACACATTTTCTGATTGCCTGTTCGTTTCATCATTTAGAAGGCCTGAGTTATGATGGGAAGAAGTAAGTGTGGTATCATCTGAGTATTGTACGCAATTTAATGTGGTTGAGAGATGAAAATCGTTGACGTGAATTAGAAATAGTAATGGGCCAAGGAGAGATCCTTGTGGGACTCCACTAGTTAGTATCGCCTTGCCGGATAAATTATATTTTAATCTGATGCACTGATGACGATTTGACAGATATGATTTAAACCAATCGAGGATATTTCCTCTTACTCCATATATGGAAAGTTTATTCAATAAGATTTCATGCGAAAACGTGTCGAATGCTTTTGACAAATGGAGGAAGATCAAGGCAGTGTGATTTCTATTGTTTAAGTTCTGTTACACATTTTCTAATGGCATGTTTATGGCATCTTCCGTTGTATGTCCATCTCTAAACCCAAACTGTGTTTTAGTTAAAATATCGTATTTGGTTAAGAATTTAGTAAAGTTTGTCGTATACAATTTTTTTTTCAATACTTTACTTGAAGTTCGCAATATGGAAATGGGGTGATAACTGGATGGAGTATTTGTGTTTCCCTATTTAAATACACGGCATACTCTGTCTTCCTTTAGACCAGTGGTACTCATTGCGCGGCTCGCGAGCCAAATGCGCTATATACTGTATATTTGGCTCGCGAGCCGCGCAATGAGTACCACTGCTTTAGATTGTCATGGAATATACCTATTGTTACTGATTCATTCATTAGCTTACTGATTGGTATAGCAATTTTATCGGATACTAATTTATGTATTTTTTCCAGGATCGTATTAATGTCACAATCTTAATTTTTTCAGATTTTTTATTGCTATAAAGATATCGTATAGTAGGATTGGATCAAAGAAAGATGAGTTTGGATTTGGTTGTAATTGGGATTGAGGCCGCATTACTGGAACGGATATTTACAGAGTAGTAGTTTTATAAATTTAATATACTGAACCTGTTAGTAAATTAAGGACGTAGTTATCTGCAATGAGAAGAAAACAATGTTTCCAAACACTTTCGGTTTTTTCCTGATGAGGTGTAAAAATACTGGAACGTGCTTGGAATCATTGTTTTCTTTTCCTTCTGGGTAACTTAGTGATATATATATATATATATATATATATATATATATATATATATATATATATATATATATGCGTGTGTGTGTGTGTGTGTAATTTTTCCTTACCAGTTCTCCCGGGTATGTTATTAGACTCCATTGAAGTTCCACTAACCACCTGTCAGAGCCATCTAATTCCAAAATCACCAAATAAGCCAACAGAAATCTAGACTTGAGACTACTGGACGAATCACTATATACTGATACTGTATTTTAAAATGCAAACGTAAGTGAATTGCCATAATAATTACTTAAAACTGAAACTACTTTAAGATTCCTCATTTTTCATTTAATTTTTACTTCAAAGAGAGCAATTTTTAATTGATTTTGAATTTGGAATTTTCTCTTGTATTTTTATTAAATTTTGTTTATTTACTAGACACGATTTAAATGCATTAATATTTTAACCTTTATCTTCTGTGTAGCTACTGAAGATGAACGAAGTACTCTCCCGAAAAGTTTGAAAAATATCAAAGTAAATGTTGGATTCAACAGTTGTTTTCCTTTTCATACTGCGACTTCCGTTTCCGAATATATATAGTGATATACGTATGTAATACGAAGACCAATGTAAAGCGTATTATAAGCAAATACTTTTGTCTTCCCATTACGGGGTTGCATATGAAGAGAAAACTAGCGCCTGAGATAGGACATGCCTTGCATAGAAAGTTGTCAATGTTTTGGTGGGCCGTGATCAGAGAAGGTTGAAAATCCTTGGGCTGAAGGATATGTTACAGTAACCGGCGAACTCATATTACTGATTTTTTTTTAAATTGTACTTGACTATTTCATTTATATGAAACTGAATATAAACTTAATATTTTGTCTAGTGTACGCCCTTGAATACCGGGCATTTTTCCCTGTTTCGCTTACCTCAGAGTACTGATCCAACTTTGTTGCTTAGTCAGGAAAAATCTTGCGTGTCCCATTGAACTTTACAGTTTTGGTAATAATTATTCAGGAGAACCGAAAACTGACAGCGCTCAGGCCGACTAGTGCGAACCATTGTGGTAACCCCTGTATATTACTGTCATTATTACTAGCATCATTGGGATCCGAATCCCCAACCTCATTTTCTTCAGTTCGCTTATAGGGAAACGATGTTACCCTCTGAGCGACATACGCTATAACGTCCACATACGTTATAACGTCCACTGGGTTTTCGTTTTCTTTTTAGTTTGTGAACCAGATAGGGAAAATCTCCACCCTAAGATAATTTACGCCACAATGTTTTCTTAACAAGCTTAAAGCTTATAACATACAAATGTAAAATTTGCTTGTTTGCTACCAGGGAATTGCTGATTTCATCTAAGTTTTGGTGACAATATAACCTGTGTCATTAACAATGAAAGTAAAGATGGGAGTAAGGATAGATAGCAGGCTATTTTATCAACATACTTCTTCCGAACTGTATCACATGAGGTGTCAGTGGAAAGATCTTTGAATACGCTACCCTATGGCTATACAGCTTTACAGTTTATGCAGATATGACTTCACTTTGACGTTATACCTGAACTATGCTATGAAAATTACTCTAAATTTTGTTTTAGGGTTGTTGTATTCTTCGTATTTTCGCCATAAAAGTATTTGTTTGCCTTTTATTCAGTGTTCTTTGTAATTGTTAATGGTTGTGCATACAACTAATCCCTCCCTTTCTTTATTTGAGACGTGATGTCCGATGAACGTCCTGTTCCTTTGAAGGTCTCGCGGGCGAAGAAGATGCATCGCCGCAGCACTAACGAAGACAGAATCCGCTTAATCCACAAAAGCAACAACACATCTGATACTATGGTTAAGCTTCTGATTTCAGGCAGTCGATCAAAAATTGAAGAAGTACTTCGTCTGAGGCAGACATGTAATCATTGAAACAACCGACCCTATAATATTTGCAACGAAATTCCTTCAGTTCTAGATGACAGGTGTCACGGATTCCATAGATGGTGCTACCAGATGTTCACAAATATCAAATATATCAAAAAGAGTCGGCATCCACTTGAGGACACAAGTGATCAATGGCCTCTTACATCCAAGAGAAGCAGATATGATGCCCCCATCAAAGGTGTTATTTTCATAAAAGAAAAGGTAGATGTGAAAAACTGATTAAATGTGTGACCAAAATTGCAGAGGCGTCAGTAAAAGGAGCTGCGGACGCAAAGCAGAATGACAGCTTACCGTGCCGCATTCAGAGTGTCGAACTGGTTACCAGAGAGGCACATTACCATAACTTGTCGGCGTGACTATACCCGAAAGGATGACGGGAACCTCAAAGCCGACGAGACTGGTGACAGTTCTGTACAGATCAGAGTTCACGAGAAAACCTTTGAGTATGTGTGTGATTATGTTGAAAGGAACATTATCAGGAGTTCGCAGGTTGAACTCTGGAGTTCTATAACTCACAGTACAAGACCGACAAGCTGAAAGAGAAGTTGATAAAACACTTTGGTCAGAGAATCAAGTTTTGGCGACCAAACTATAGGAGTGACCTGGTGTCTTCCGATGAGGTGCCAACCGAATAGGCTGTGGAAGCAGCGTATGAATCTGCCTCTTTGGAAGGAAGCGACTAGAGGAAGCAGCAATCATTTTGCGACGCAACTTTGTAGATGCCTGTTGAGACTCCATGGAAATTTTATGGCCACCATCCATTAACTTCTATCTGACCACATCAAACCACCAGATGCACTGATGACATTTTCATTTCATGCCCCTCTTTCAACCCTCTAAATGGCAGTAGACCTCTGTTTATATACAGTGCTCGAAGTGGAGGGTAACGCGAGGGTGCGCGTACCCCACTTCTCTAATTTGGCATTTTGCGTACCACCACTTCTTGTGCATGATTATCGCGTTGCAGTGTGTGATTACAGATCACATTATCCCATATAAAAGGAGCAAAAGTTTACTGATTTTTCAATTTTTCAATGCACTAATGCACAGCTACAGTATGCACTGTATGTGCTTTATAAACTATTTTAAAGGTAAGATAATGCATTTGCCTGTTATTGAATTCTTTTAATATACATTCCATGTCACTCATTGATTTGTGCAATTTTGCTAATAAAATACTTGTTTTAACTTTCAAGAATCTGAAAACTACAAATTTTAATGAAGAAAAGAGCTTTCAAACTTCGAATTACGAACAACTATAATCTTATGTAGAAGTTGCTTTATGGAAGCCATAACTAAAAAATTGCCAACTCTTTCAGTGCGTCGTTTTCATATTGTTTAAAGCAATGTAATCAGTAATACTATCACACGATTCGATGTACAGGTTAGAAGAGTCATGCATCTTCATTAAGAACTCCAAACGATGGAAAACACTATCACCATTTTATGCGCGAATGTACCCCCACTTTTGGTTTTCCACTTCAACCACTGGTAAAAATGATATATATACAGTATGTGAAACATTTACTCAACACTTCAGAACGATTTTAGATTTCTGAAATTATAATAGCTATTTTGAAATGTTTACTAGATATTTCAGTTATCTGAAAACGGTGCTTATATGTTTCAAATACATAAAGGTGTAGAAATTAAACATTTCATTTGCATAATAAATTATTATAGTTTTCAATTCTTTGCGCCTAGAGCCCTAGACGCATGCGCATTAAGGTTAAAAATATTTTGAAATTGTGACGCAGTTTATTTAGTGTTCGTATTTATAGGCCACCTCGAAAAGAAGATAAAACAGTTATTATATGTATAATAACTGTATACACTTGAAAAGCGTAGATTTAAAGGAGAGGAAAACTAATTTGAGTATTTAAAATGGTGAATGGCTTTGATAATATAAATTATAGGAATCATTTCATAGGGATACAGAGTCATTTACAAGAAGAAATGGATATAAATTGAAAGTAAAGTATTTTTAAGAGTAATGCCGCAGTGAAGCAATTCTTTTAATATAAACTTAAACGATTTAAACTTCCATGCATTAGACATTTCATTGTTAGACAATTAATCAAACATTTCATTGCACATTTCAGATTAATCTTTTCAACTGTTAACAAAATTGGAACAATTTCAACATTTCAATTAACCATCTGAAATATGTAGCAAAGTGCGTAACTAATGTGAAATATCTAACGCATTTGACATTTCAAAATTCACAAAATTTGGACAGTGAAACGTTTAACGAAATGCCTACTTCTATTTAGATTGAAGGCAGTCCCTCAAGATGTTTGTTTTTCTTGAAAAGAGTAGGAAGCTAAGTCTTCGAAAACGAGAGTCATCCAAATGACAGCACAACGCATTCTCTTTGGACAGCTGCTTATTTTCTCAGTCTGCAGAAGATACTGTCGTATCCACTAGGTCAGGTTCCTAGGGCGTTAGCTACACCAGATGAATTCCAATGAAAACAAACAAAGTCAAACCTACAGCTATAACCAAAAGTGAAACACCTAAGAAACTATTCATCTTTCTTTGTGCCTTGACTCATGCACGTCACTGTCAGGGAGGTTTAAATGATATTAAAGTTATATCTCTATAGTTTCTTTTTTATTTCTCACTCAGAATCAAAAATAAAACATCAGGAAAACTAATTACGGCATATACAGATCTGGCCAAAAGTTTAGTATCACCGTAGAACATTTTAAGTTTGGCTGACAAAGTCAAATGAAATCTGCATGCTACTTTTGAGTAACGTTATCCTGTTGAATACTGTAATGAACTCCCCTCGACTCAGGAAAAAGCCGAAACACGAATCTTGTTGCACGTGATTTCATCATCTACAGCTGACTTCATCGTTCGATTGGCCGACACTGATGTGTCCACTAGAGTGGGTAGAATTAATGAATTTTGTCCTTTTGATTGGCCTGTAGTCGTAAAAGTTGTGTTTTGATGTGGAAAATACTCTGTAAAAATCTTACTGATCTCAGCCAATACCTTCCACTGTCTCAAGCAAGTGAAAAATTGCCAATTTCCCTATTTTTGGCTATTTTCTTAAAAAAAAAAAATGAATTTGGGATTTTTTATTGCCTTGTTGCAGTAAAAGTTGCATAATATTACTGATGAGGAAAAAAACTGCAAAAATATTACTGGCCACAGAACAGTCTATTTTACAGTATTTATAAAAATATAAATGCAACTCTCAGCTGATAAGTAATTTGAATTTCTTATCACCCAGAACTCACCACGACGAAGTAGTTGCATATCGAGTTCCGCCCGTGCCCGCCCATCCACCCAACCATGCTAAGCACTTTCTGTGCATGTTACGTTTTCACTCTGATCATTGTTCACTAATTTTACACCTTACAATCCTTCTTTGAGTCTAATACTCCCATCAGTTTTTGGTATTCCAATTTAGTCCTAATGAAACTATCTCTCCGTAACTCACTACACACAGATAATGATGCCTCAGTTACCAGCTTAACGCATCTCTCCACACTTATGTATGACACGGCATTTCCCACATCTCAAACGTGGAGGGGAGTGTTGCTACGTTCTTGATGGAAGACTGGACCTTGTTATCATCCCATATTTTTGTAAGTGGAGGTTCTGTTATCTCAATTGCCTGCCAATCTAAGAGATCAGTATAGTCGATGGCAGCATAGTTGATGGGTGGAATCCTGAACTGCCTGATTGTAGGTAGGTTCCCTTCTTTCTGCTGTAAACATGCTGCTAGGATTCTTCTCAACGCAAGTTCTCGAATGCGACTTCTTACATTTGTTAAATTAGGAAGCAATATATTTTCAGGATGTGCAAAGTAACTGTTCCGGCCAATGGCATCATATACAATCTGTTTCTCCTTCACCTGCATGTAGCGGGAGAAATTTACCAATTGAAATAAGTGTCGTGTTCCATTATAGCACGATGGAGAAGTCTTGATGCTGAACCACACCGGTGCGTAAACTCTTATCACATAACTTGCCAAAGTGCATAGTTCATCTGAAGGATTACTTGTACTTACATATGATCTAAGAATTAGGGTTGCAGTTGTAAGCCATCTAGAATGTCCATAGGTCCAGGATTACGTTGTGCCAGATCTATTGGGCACTCTCCTGAGGACACTGCTTGACACATCTCGAAGAGGTACTTTTGGACTTTGCTCAAATCTTTTATATTGTCAATTATTGGCAAAGGCTCTTCAACTTCGATAGGCTCAAACTGTGAAATAGGGTTAAGTTCGCATTTAGCCAGTGCTTTGCCAATGGGACCAGAAAAAGCGTTTGGACCATGTGTCACACCATCAATTTGTAGTAGATGTCGTAATGGTAACTCATTAGTATGCAATAAGTAAATAATCCACTGTAGAGGACGGCCCAAGCGCAGTTCAAGCAAGTGAATCACGCCACCTTTGAAACTGCTGTTGACATTGGTACCATTGCACCCTATTGCTGCAATAGAATCCATTAGAAAAATCTTCCTCTTGTAGGCACTCTATGATGCCGGCGTCTATTGCACGTGCTGTTCCTGATGAAACAGTAATATGAGCAAGGTATTCCGAGCTTGGTTCTAAGATGACAGATACATGTTCTTCGGTGATATTTTCAACATAGTACTTATTTCGTTTTTTTCAAATTGACCTTGGTTTTTTACCTTTCTTCCATGAAAATACAGTCCTCGGCTGGCATTTGTATTGCCGAAACTTGGCGCTTGCTCTCTCTTCTTTTCTCTTTCTCGCCTTATCTTATTTTTATCAATAATCATTGTTCTATTAGTTTCAAAAATAATGCCAACATCCTGTAAGACCGCTGAAACTATTGCTGCAGCAATATGTTGTGCCGATCGGCCTCTCTAGCTAGTGTTAAGAGCTTAACTTTGGAACAGTATCCTGAAGATGATGGCTGGGGAGTTTCAAGGCTCATTTGGGCTTCATAGTATAGATATGAATGCTTTTGTTGGAAAAAAACTTTACTTGCATCAGAATCAGTCTCTGAAGGCGAGGTCATCTGAATATTTGCTGTAGTGGGTAGCTTTTGACATTTTTTGAAATTCTTCTCTTTGTTTCAAGCTCTTTTTCATCTTAAATGCAAAAAACTTCACTTTTTCTTCGTGAAGGTCAAAATATGATAATAAAAAACCAACTCTAATAGACAGAGTTTATTTCCACAACAGTTTCGATGCCCACTGGCATCCTCTTCGGGTGGATACAGAAAAACGAATGAACCAAAAACAAGAGGGAAAACAGTCCAGGGACCATTAAGAAATTCGCACCTAGGTTAGATCCCGTTCTCCCGACACAGGAAGGACACTTTTTTTATTAAAGGGACCCGTTTATAACTATATTCGCACAAATTAAAAAATATCTTCTTGTTCTATACATACATATTCTATTATTTTTTTTACATAATTATTACATTTATTACTAAATTTATTACATTTAATATTGCATTATTATTTATTACAGAAATTATAAATTTATTATTACATTGATTATTACATTGTTGTTTATTATACAGAAATTATAAATCGAAAAACGAATGAAAAAGGCGAGAAGGAAACAATCCAGAGACCATTAAGAAATTCGCACCTAGGCGAATATTCGTCTATCGTAAAAAGTAAATTGGTTAGGAATAACGTTGCAAAACAGGAACAAGCCTGTGTCTACAGCATTCCCTGTAAAAGTTGTGATTTAGTATACGTAGGAGAAACTGGAAGAAATATTGAAACCCGTAATAAAAAACACAAATATGCCTTCAAAAGTTGTAATACTAATAATGCAATTTTTTTTATCACGCCAGTCAAAATGATCATGCTATAGATTGGGAATCAAGTAACCTAATTGTGAATTTCTTAAAGGTCTCTGGATTGTTTCCTTACTCGCTTTTGGTTCATTCGTTTTTTCGGTAAAATGTAAATGGAATAATAAACGTAAATGTAATAATGGAAGTAATAAATGTAGAAATAAATGTAAATGCAATAAATGTAATAATAAAGGTAATAAAATAAATGTAATAATTAGTGTAAAGGTAATAATAATAATAAATGTTAAAAAAAACGTAAATGCAATAATAAATGCAGTAATTGTCAAAATAATAGAATCTGTATGTACAGAACAAGAAGATAGTTTTAATTTGTGCGAATGTACTTATAAGCGGGACCCTTTAATAAAATGCCCTTCTGGGGTCGGGGGAACGGGATCTTCTGCCCGAGGTGCGAATTTTTTAATGGTCTCTGGATTGTTTCTTTCTCGCCTTTTTCACTCGTTTTTCGGTTTATAATTTCTGTATAATAAACAACAAAGTAATAATCAATGTAATAATAAATTTGTAATTTCTGTAAAAAATAATGATGCAATATTAAATGTAATAAATTTAATAATAAATGTAATAATTATGTTAAAAAAATAATAGCATCTGTATGTATAGAACAAGTAGATAGTTTTAAATTTGTGCGAATGTACTTATAAGCGGGTCCCTTTAATAAAAAAAAAATGCCCTTCCGGTGTCGGGAGAATGGGATCTAACCTAGGTGCGGAAGAGCTGAAGTTAAAAATTTTTTACTTCAGCTCTTCCGCGGGACGGAAGTTTTAGAACTTTTTTAGACATTTTAACTAGTTTATGGCTTTGGAAAGGGCTTGGTTGTGACCGGCCGAAATTAATTAGCCTTTTTAAACACTGTTTTATAAATTTTTCCCTGCGGCTTTGGGTGAGATTATATTGTTGTGGTAAATGAAGTCAAAGTTTATATATATATATATATATATATATGTGTGTGTGTGTGTGTTTCCCTATCCTGTTTACTGTACCTTTCCTAGACATATAAAATTAGTCTCCGATTGCAAAACATGCTCTATGTGATGTCCTCTCAGCTCATGATACTTTATATAAGCTACGTCGTAGCCAATGTCGTAATACCGCTTCCCGTTGATCAACGAAGTTAAGCGACATTAGTAGTTGGATGGGAGACCGTCCTCCGTGTCCAGATTATGTAGCGACCCGTGGTTCGGATTCCACGTAAAGCCGTAGATCCCCTCCGTCATATGATCCTTGGATGTTGCGAAGGAGGTTAAACAACCCCAATCATTATTATTATGATCACAATACTTACAAAATACTTTCAACGGAAGAGTCCTCAGTAGTATAGCCGCAAAAGGGTAGAGAGCAGGAATGTTGCAAATTATTACGTAATGTTGCAATGTTGAAAAGGGGGGTGGGGTGTTGCAAAGGGGTAGGGTGTTGCAAAGGTGGGTAGGGTGTTGCAAAGGGGGTAGGGTGTTGCAAAAAAAGGGGGATGCTGCAGGTCCAACCATGAAACTTGGAGACGGCGTTATCCCCCAAGAGAAAGGAGAGAAAGGAGGAGAGGTGTTCACCTGGCAGGAGCCAAGTGCATATTAAGACTTCAGCCGAGTAGGCGTTGTCTTATAGGCTCCTAATCAGCCAGTTGGCTGAATCAGCCAGTTGGCTTAGAAGGAGCCAAGGGGGGAGGGGTACACCTGAAGGGAGAGAGAGAGAAAGAGAGAGTATCGGCCTTTGTTGCCGATTGCAAGGGCATGCAACTTGGAGGAGGAGTTCTCCCCCAAGCTATTTTCCCCAAAGGGGTATACCTAACCTAAGAGGCCTCTAAGGGGTTTTCCCAAAGGGCCAGAAAGAGAAAGGACCAGAGATCCTTGCTCGGCTGGGAGCCGAATTTGTATGACTCCGTCGTCAGCCTCTCGCTCTTTTATAAACCTCTAATCCGGCTGAGTTGCCAGATAGCGCCATGTATTTAATTCCAATAGAAGGCTGAGTTGCCAGTTTGTGCTATATATTTAATTAATTCTAATCGAAGACTGAGTTGCCAGATAGCAATAATTATTAAACTAAACCATATATTAATCAAAATACCACAATATATTTATATGATGGTAGTTAATCAATACAGATGAATCTTCTTAATTCCAACAATTAAAAGAAATTCTGTTTATTAAATAAATAATTTAAACACACGCTCTTTACACAATAAATCACTTTGTTATAAATATCACAATTGAATAACAGTGGGAAAGAAACCTAACGAAGATAGGTGAAATAAACGACAATTCAAAACACACGATCGTCCCCCTCCTCCCTCACTCCCCCCAAACTTCTCACCCATCTGTGCTTGTTACCATATATATATATATATATATATATATATATATATATATATATACACAGGGTGTCCGAGAATTATCTGTACAATTTTTGGCTGTTATTAAAAGTCAACCATGAAGTGAAGAAATTCCAGTGTTGTCACAATTTACAGAGAACCTCATTAAGTTTTTTCTGATACCACGTTTTGACAAGTTTTTTAGAAATAAATGGACGCGGATGACAGACATTGATGATTTAAAAGCAAGAATCACAGCTGCTATTGAGCGAATTGATGTGGATATGCTGCAGCGTACATGGCAACATTTGGAGTATCGATTGAATGTTTTGCGAATCACTAATGGTGCACATATCGAATGTTTGTAACAACGTTACTTTAATAAAATAAACTTTTGAGAATACAGATTCTAAATAATCTTGTTTAAGAATTTTACGCGTGTTATCAAGAATTTTATTAAAAGATGAAATTCTACAGATAATGTTCGGACACACTGGAATTTCTAAAAAACTTGTCAAAACTTGGTATCAGAAAAAACTTAATGAGATTCTCTGTAAAATGAAACAACACTGGAATTTCTACACTTCATGGTTGACTTTTAATAACAGACAAAAATTGTACAGATAATTCTCGGACACCCTGTATATATATATATATATATATATATATATATATATATATATATATATATATAGAAAGAATCATAATAACCGTGTCTATTTAATTTTGTCATTCCTTATATATAAATGAATTTTCACCTTAAAGTGAATTAAAACATTAACTTTATTACTTAATTCCTATTTTTATTATAAATATCACAATTGAATAACAGTGGGAAAGAAACCTTACGAAGATAGGTGAAATAAACGACAATTCAAAACACACGATCGTCCCCTCCTCCCTCATTCCCCCCAAACTTCTCACCCCATCTGTGCTTGTATATATAATAAACGAATGAACAACTCGTGCACACACACACACACACACACACACACACACACACGATGAAAGGATTCCCGACTCGAATCACACCTGTTTGCCCAGAGGCCTTTTTGAAATGACCGCGAGTTGCCCTTTCTTCCAGTCTACTCGGGATAAACCTCGCTTCACTCCAAATCTTAATTTTGCTGTTGTTATTACTTCTACAATGAAACACATTCTCGAAGCGAAGAAAATGTCTTATATTTTTATTTACGCGTAATTTGTATGGTGTCATATTCTTAGATAACATCTCTGTTATTGAAAGATATACACACAATTATATTAAATAATAATCAGCAAAAGGGTAGAGTGCATGAGGTGGGCAAACCTGAAAGTACTAACAATTATATATATATATATATATATATATATATATATATATATATATATATATATATAGAAAGAGAGAGAGAGAGAGAGTTTTGTTCATTCTTTTAAAATAAATAAAGGAATGGAAATATATATATATATAGGGTGGTACAGATTTAAAATAACAGGATCATTTGATCCGGGGGTAGTATGACCGCAAAACATGCTAATGCACGATTTTTCTCTTTAGTAATAATAACAACTAGCTCTTCCCCGAATTGTAACAACGGATAAGGTTTTCACTCTACCTTAGACCCACAGTTTAACGTGGGAACCGAATGCTCTTTTCTTTTTTAAAAATATAATTAAAGGAATGGATATATTTATAATTTCTTTATTATAAAATGTGGAACATGCAGTCTTCAGAAGATGTGAACATCTGCTTTGTGGATCAGTTCAAGAAATACATCTCGTCAGGGAGTCGTTGCTCATCATAATTTCAACATAACAGGATCATTTGATCCGGGGGTAGTATGACCGCAAAACATGCTAATGCACGATTTTTCTCTTCAGTAATAATAACAACTAGCTCTTCCCCGAATTGTAACAACGGTTAAGGTTTTCACTCCGCCTTAGACCCACAGTTTAATGTGGAAACCGAATGCTCTTTTCTTTTTTAAAAATATAATTAAAGGAATGGATATATTTATAATTTCTTTATTATAAAATCCTCTCGATTACATTAGTGACTAATGATCCGGGAATAGTGGGGGAAAAATATTGACATGGTAAAGACAGCAAGGGGTAATACGAGCATTAAATCTATTGGAGAAAATATAAAGATGCCATTACTCGTCCGGACCCGTTATAGCGGTGTTAGGATTGGTACACAAACTTATCATAGCTTCACCCAGCTACACTGGCAACCAATCACTACGAACATCTGGCCTTAATCTTTTGGGGCGGAGCTTTGCGATTGTGCATATAAAAGGAAATATTTTTCAGTTGGGAGTAACAGTAGCTATTTTCGCGTCAGTGAATAATCATTCCCTCTGCCAGTGCATTCCCTCCACCATGGACCACGAACTTTACGTTTTTCCGGATTTGTATGAAGAAGGTGACACTGCAGCATTGACTGCAATTAATCTTTTTAACGCGATTGACCGTGATGAATTATTTCCAACGCAAACCGTTGAAGATATTTGCAGTGACGCTCCTTACAATCCGACGCAAGGGACTACCATAGAAATGTAAGTGTCTATAATTTATTCACAAGAAACATGATTTTATATATATGGAGGGTTGTAGTATCTCGTCAAATACTTCATTTAGATACTCACCATTATGCTAAAACCGAAATTTTTATGGCAATCTTTTGCGTGTTTTAAATGTTATTCGGATTTACCTCTTAAATGAGTTTCGAACCAAAGATATCTTCACATAATGGGGTCTGTCTGTATACTCTGTATATGTTTTATTAAAAAAGAATCAATATGAACATTATTCTTTCTCCTTTAAGGTCCGATGAGGATTGACACGTGTTATACAATCTTTTGAAGAATCTCGTGTCATGAATACGGAGGATATACTGATCAGTCAGCATAATGAATGTCACACCGAAATAATGTAAGTGTTTTTCGATCTTTTTGGGGTAAGAAGACAATATATTTTCATAAATTTATTAAATGAAAGAAATCAGTACAATAACCATCTTAAACTACAGAATATACCGTTACAAATATACACACATGAACAAAAACATTATACTATACAACGAGTACGTACAATTGGAAAACGGATTTTTATCTGTCTGCATACCATTTCATCGTTTCGGCGAGTGTGACACGGGTCAAATAAATTTTAAAAATTTATAAATTCTTTATCACATGACATATGCATGAGAAATGAGACGCAGTACATTCCGCAAGTATTACTAAAATATCCTTGTATACGAAACGGGTTACATACAACTTCGGGAATATGTAACTGAGCGAGAAATTTTACAATAATAGGGTCACTCCAGGGTTGAGTACCGAGTGAATCAAAATAGTACAGGCGCTGTCTATTTTTAAAATAGAGAGCGATCCAATGAATCCCTTCATTACCGATGACATCTGTGTTCACAATAAGACTACCGCATTCTCGCGTACTTGGCAAACTCAATGTTTCATTCTTCGCAAACACGCCGATAAATGTGGAACGTGTGACTCGTTCACTATTCATTACTTTCTGAAGTGTATTAGTATCCATTTTAAAAGTCAGTGATAACGCTCCTAAATCTATCTACTTCTATTAGGGCTTGCGATTCGAGATATACTAGTACACTAATAGGCGCGTCTATAGGCTTGGTGAATTCCAGCCTCACTGAGATGTTTCCGCTCTGCTGTGGGCTTAAATGCGTATTTACGCTAGCAGATAAGTCAGGTGTAATGTCAAACGGATAAAGGTTAAATTGATCAATGAATTCTTCCTGCGTTACCCCATTACCAAGCTCATCACAATCACCTGCAATATGGGTCAGATTACTATAGGCTCTGGCGCAAAGAGGTAACACAGCGTCTGATGAATAGTCCGTACCCATTGTTCCACCCAAAGCAATGCCATTAACGTATAGAGTTATATTTTTAAGTCCGAAATTCTCGAATTTAAAGGCACTCTTTTTATATTTTCCATTCACCGAAGCATGGTCCTGCATTCCGATTAATATCCTTTTAGGAAGATTTCCCAGGGCAATGTTTTCTATCTGCTTCGATGCCAACCCTGCAGGCACCGTATATATTTGATTTGTACTCTGTTAATAGGATATTTCACTGTAGCGTTTAGTAAATTTTCTCAATTTCTAGTTGTTTTGGTGAACTTAATTTCACTCGCCGTACGCGGAGGTATGTGTCCATAATGTGAACCACAACGGGCTTTGCACCCTCTTCTTGATCAGCATCCAGATTTAAGCAGATCTCAGGACTCGTGCGGGTGAGCTTTATTTTCATATCCACCCCGTTGACAAGCAACTTCTCCTGGAAAGTGAAATCTGTGTGCAGCCGTCCAAAACACTCGTATATTTTCTTTTTAGAATTTTTAAATTTGTCCTTTATACTACTTTCATCTTTAGTTTGATAATATCCCTCGGCACTTAAAAAGGTAGCCTTCGCTTCTTTGGAAAAGTTGAGGACATTTTCCAGATAGGCTCGTAGATGATAGTACCCCGTGCCTGCCGATATGTTGGTCTGATTTAAATATACGTCACACTGGTTGAATATGGAGTGCAGAAAGTTTGTTTCAGGGTATACAGCATATTTGTCATCGCAGACCGTTCCATCAGAATGGGCTATACGTAGCTTAGCGTACATGTGCACACAGCTTGGATCAAAAAAGTAAGGGCCTGAGCTGGGTATCACGAATTCTATAGGTGCACTCGGGGAACTAATTGTGTTTAAAGGGTTAATTGTAATAAAATCACTGTGCTCAATAGAAACTTGAGTTGGAGGCAGCTCAAAAAGGGACAGCTCCGATTTACAGCATTGTGAACTACATGGGTGGATGAAGCGTGCCATGGCGAGTTAGAAATAGTGCCTCCTCTCTCGACAAGTAGTAAACAAACTATGATTCATGAGATCAATGTCCTTAGCTTATATCAGTCAAAAAAGTGGTCAACCATAGGTTTCATTCGCTTACAGCACTTCTTTTTTGATATCCTTTACGTTTAATACCACGTGACCCCTTCTTCCGGGCAGCCCTCTTCTTCCCGCCACCACGCATTTTTCTCTTTGCATCTTTGATGATTTCGTCCCGTGTACGCTTTAAATGTTTTTTTAGAGCTTCTTTAGGTTTAGCCCCGCCAATATGTCTTCTGCAGTGTTAAGACCTGATTGTAGCGCTTTCCTTCCGAGGTATCTGGCACCCCTCTTCAGCAAAGGAACAGCCGTACGTAGTATGGATGAAAAAATGGATCCAAGTCCACTACCGCGCTGGTATCTCACCTCGATAGACGGTGAAAGGCTTTCTATCCATTATAACTCAGTGCGTCGAAAGTGTAGCTTCACTGTTAAGCTCCCGTTACCGAATGGGAAGTTTTCACCCTCAATCGTTCTTATATATATTGAGATATTGGTTATTAAATTAGTTGCGACATTCACATAATGGGGTCTGTCATATGTAATACTCAAACTCCTTCCTCTATGGTTGGGGATGTGAGCAATGCGCAGCAGGCGTGCCTGGTATCCCCAACAAACTGGTGCTCCACTATATTACTGTAAATATAGCACATGTCTGGGGACCTTTCAGCCAATTTCTCCATCTTCAATTGATACATTAATCTGGACAAGTCATGCTGTGTCTCGTGAAATGTGTCTCTTTGGAAGGCTGCGCTATATCGGCCATTGGTTAGAATTTTGAACATTCTACGGTCTTTAATACGTCTGTTAGTCTTTGATTTTAGGATTAGTGTATGTGCAGGGTTTCCTTTGTTTACGATTTCGTATACTAAATCATTCGTAAGGTTTGAGTTTCTTAAACTTACGTTTAAGCCTCTCACAACATCCTCGACCGAACCATATTGACCCGGTCCTAGTCTTACTTCTGTACTGTAATACCGTGCAACCTTAGTCCGAGCGATACGTATAGTTTCATCCATAGCTACCCCAGCTTTTTCACACTCGTCAATGTCTCTAAGAATCGTAAAAACGGTTTCTTTATGTTCAATATTTAAGAAGATGGTGTCCAGCTGAATTTCGCATATCCTCACCTCTTACGAATCACGACCCAATTCAATGTGCCCGTGGAGTTCTGTTACAAAGTTTGCTAGTGTGTTGTTAGGGTGTACAGACGGACGAGGAGGACGGGAGTGTGACGTAGAAATGGTTAGGAGCCATGTTGCATAATATTTAAGCTTCATTATTGCATCAGCTTTTATATAGGTGTTGAAGCTTTCTGGGTACCCTAGCCATTTCACCATGTACATTTTTCTCTTTCCTGAACCTTTGCTTCCTAAAATTTTCTCAATTTTAAACACATTTTTTCCTAAATTAAACGCAACTTTCTGCAATTCCTCGCGGTAAAAGCCTCCTGAGATTTCTTCCCCATTCAAATCTTCAATGTAATACATCATTATCTCACCTTTAGGTCTCATTGCCCTTACTTTAAAAATCTCGCGTGTCCATCCTTGCTCAAAACCCTTTGCGAATTTATTCCCCGAACGCGACAGCCTTACATAATCATTGATTTTGAAGCGCGCCGAGTGGGGTGGTGGTGGTGATCCGTGTCTTCTCGGGAGCGTACCTCTTTCTAAAACTTCGTTAGGTGTTGTCCCAATCGTGCGATGGTGTGAGCGGTTGTAGGATGATGCCAGTGATTCCAGAATGTCTAGAAATCTGTATGTTTTTATGTGTAAAAGAACGGTGCATGCGCTCCTTTATGGTACGCTGAACTCTTTCAGCTAAAGAAGCCTTATGTATAGAATTGGTTGTGTAATAGCTGATATTAAACTCTGTCAACATGTTCTGAAAAGCACAGCCTATAAATTCCTTCCCCATATCCGTACAAAAATAGCCATGAACACTGTTTTCTTTTAACATTAGCGTTTTGGTGGCTTTAGCAACTGTTTCAGGTGATTTATTTTTCAGAGGAACTAGCCACAGATATCTAGAGAATACGTCTATTATGAATAGAATGTAGCGGTAACCATCGTTATACACAGAATATCTTTGCATGTCTGTTAAATCTGCTTGCCAAATAGAATCAATCAAGGAAGCCGTTGTCTTGGCTGTTTTAAATCTTTTTCTGACAGGCTTATGAAGCGTATAAGCGTCCTGCTCCCTCAAAAATCTTTCAACATCTTTTTTCCCTACTCCGTAAACACTTCTGTACAGTCTATCTACGCCGCCGTAGGAGGCTGGGTTAGAAGTGTCATAATAGCGTTTAGTTAAAACGTTAGCCATTTGCGTATTTTAGAGGCACGTGGGTAGGGTTGACCGTTGTTTAACCTCTTCTTTCTCCTCTTCAAAGGTGTTACCGCCGGGGGTGACGGCGTCTTCAATTGTGCCACATGCGTTGCATGTTCCAAGTCTTTTAACCTGTTCAGATTTCCTATCAACGTTTTAGGGACATTTATTTGTGTAGTCTTGCTTTAATATGCTTCCATCCTGATGGTGATGGCCTATCCCACTTTCTCACCAGATCATGGACAATGTCTACGATATTTGATCCCTGTACCTTTGACCCTTCCACAATGATCTCGCCTGTATCGGTCCATTGTATGGCTGGATCCTCATTCAATAGATTATAAAGACTTAAGCCTTTACTCCTCAATGTATGTGGGACGGTGCTTTTTAATACATGCTCGATATGTTGTGTGGCTAATCCCTTAATTTTTGGTTGGTCAGCTGTATCGTCGGGCACAGATCCTATGTCGCCATGTCCATCGTCCCCCCTACTGTGCCTAATAACTACAGGAATCTCTGTAGGGTTCTTATAATTTTCGTACTCGTGAAGAAATTTCTGCAGAGCTTCTTGGTCTAAGATTCTTTTCTCATCAGTTGTTTTTTCACTGTTTAATAGGGCTAGCAATTCGCTTTCCATTCTTTTAAGTCTGCTTTTACGGGGATCTAGAACCGTGTCTGGATTCCTTTGCAGTGAAGCGTACACCTCGTTGGGAATCACTACCACTTTCCTCATTATATTAATCTAGTCAGTAAAGGACCCAAAACTGAAAATAAGATGGGGAGAAATGACCCTCCTGTTTGTACAATAATTTTTTTTCTTCGCTACAGTTTGACTTTTACGAGCGAGTGCACGTATTATGTTCTTGTAACGGCGAAGGCGAGCCTTCTGAGGGGGCTTCATTGATACATTGCAATTTACAACGTTAAGACAGATTTCACAGATGCATTTTAAAAAGTCGGCGTCGATATTTTTAATAAACATCTGCTGCATTGCCCGGGGCAGTCGATGATAGATTTTTATTAATTCACGGTATTTCTTTAGTCTCTTTGTCATTCTGGAATATACACTGTTTCAGGCTCGTTTGGAAATAAATTCGTTCGTAGAAGCACCCTAAACGTGTTTCGCGGATGAAGGTCGCAAAGCAAATATCCGTAACGCGTGCTTGTAGCTTCTTTATAAACTTCCAAAAACTCCTTACGCTGATTCGGGAACATTTGATTGGCTAATACCCCAATTTGTGATACATCTCTACGTTGTGCGAATAAGACTAGATATTGCGTATTTAACGACACATCGCGCATGTATCTATTTTTGAAAAATAGATTCTGATTGAAGAACACGCTTATGTTAAGATGGTGGGAGAATACTGTAAATGTCTCGGCAAACGTTTTATCCATCTCCAACATGAGATCGTCAATTACAATGACTGTACGTTCATTTCCCTTTAACGAATTAACGTCATATACGCCTTTGTGGAACAAAATATCATCTTGGTACTCGTTGAACACTGATTGATACGTCGAATAGCACCGTATAACTTCATGCACAAATTTCGAGAACATCTCTCCCTTTTCTTTAATGATTTTAAGCATAAACACAGTTTTACCACATCCTGTAGGTCCAGATATAATACATGTGGATGGGCTCGTGAATCTGAATTTTTCTACAGAGTCCATTTCTAACACGTCACACTCCTAAGTGGGTCATTTACAAAATATTACAAATTTTGAGTGCTGTTCCTTATATTTTGTTTTCTTCTCCCACAGAACCGTGAATGACGATGAGGTACAGCACCCCATCATTGACATTACAGATGACCTCGACGACAGTGTAGTTGTGATCTCCTCCCCTGCCAACGAACCCTCACCAGCGATACCGGTAGCACGTCCAAAGCGGAGGTATGATGAAGAGAACCCCACGTCAGGTATAAAGCGACCGAAATACGCGCCTGTTGCACCAGTAATAGATCCCCAACCCTCAACCTCTTACGCAACAATCCCCCCAGCAGCACCTCCCGCTAATATATCCCCTTATTCATCCGCCACAGTTGCCCCCCGTTCTGTTAAGTCTAAAATAATAGATCCCCAACCCTCAACCTCCTACGCAACAGGCCCCCCAGCAGCACCTTCCGCTAATATATCCCCTAATTCATCCGCCACAGTCGCCCCCCGTTCTGTTGAGGATGATATAACGTTTGAGTTGGTGCGCTCCGCAGCCCCTACCCCAGCCTTGACTAGAAATCGGTATAGAGTCAGGGTCGACCCTAGAGCCATGTATAGCAATGGAATTGAGCGCGGGCTACGCCGGGTTGTACAGCGTATTGTAGAGTTTGCTCTTCAGAACCGCGACGAGCGTGAAGTCAGGACGAGTCTGTCCTTCGGATTCGGGTCAGATGACGGTGATGTAGATGATTATTGGGTAGTAGTGCCATTTAGACGTTTGGCGGCTGAAGATGTAGAATATATATTAGGACGTATAATGCAAGCTGCCGAAAGTAGTATAGTCTTCAATATGGACAACTTCACGGTAAATATTGATCGTGTATTCCGTGTTGCGGGTCATAGTGCCATACCGTATACTCTTAACCTCAATTCTCAAGCTATTTATAGACGGCATATAAACGTCGATCGTGGTTGCGGCTTTATAGCAATAGTCTTGGCTAACATGTTTACTGTACAAAATACACGGGCTCAAAAAATTTTGCTGCCTACGGTCGTGGAACGTGCCCGTAAACTAGCTGTAGACTGTGAACTTGAATTTGACTGTAATATGGGGCCTGAAGAACTTAGAATGGTAGAACAGGAAATGAATGTCCGTATAGTTGTATTTGGGTTGGATGATCGTCGTAGGACTGTGTATGTTTTTAAAAGCTGTGTGAGATATCGTACAAGACCCCTACTTATTTTAGGATTGTCGGGGACAACGTATCTCCCCATCCGTAATATAAGGTGACTACGCGAGTTATGACAAAAGTCGAAAATATGGGAGACATCATGATTTGTGTAAGGGGTGCCTCGAGTTTGCGGATGATATAGTGAGACATTGTAAAGAATGTCACATGGTATGTGAGCAGTGTAAAATCACCAAATGTGAAAGCCGTGTAGTTGAAGCTGAGAAGAGAGACTGTGATGTGTGTAGACGCACATTCTTCAATAATAACTGCTTTGAGCTCCATAAATCAACTGGCACGTGCAGGAAAATGAGAATCTGTGAATGTGGTATGTTTCACACAATGGATAATTGGGGGAAATTTAAGCACAAGTGTGACGAAACTCACTGTCCTACATGCCAGGTGGAGTATAAGGCGGATGGAGTAAAGCATGTATGTTATATGAAAGATGCTAACCTAAAAATAACCCTTGTATATTTGTATACTACGATATAGAAACATATACGAACGCTGAAACCAAAGAGGTAATTCCACATTTACTTGTGAGCCAGACCATCTGTGATGAGTGTATGGGGATCGAATGTGACGAGTGCCCCAAATGCAGTAAACGGACAAACGTTTTTAAAACGAATGTCCACGATAGTCCTGTGAAACTATTTGTATCCTATATTGTCAAGTTAGCCGACAAGTTCAAAAAAATGACTGTATATTCTCGCCCATAACGGGGCAAAGTTTGACACGCAGTTCCTTTATAAAGTGTTGCTTGAACACGAATCCTCTGACATATTTACAGGTGATCCATTGAAAAGAGGCAACAAATTAATACAGATGCAAATAAGAGGCAATGTACAATTTAAAGACACTTTATTATTCACACCTTGTAAATTTGTAAAGCTACCCAAGGTGATGGGGGTAGCAGCTGAAGTTTCCAAAGGATACTTCCCTTACACTTTCCTCACCAGCGAGACTTTAAACTACGTAGGCCCACCACCACCCAAACATTATTTTAACTATGACTGTATGAGTGTAGATGAACGTGAAGACTTTGATCGCTACTACAACAGTTTTAATGAAAGTAACCCTTATAATATAGCTGATGAATGTGAGCGTTATTGCGTGAATGATGTGCGCGTGCTTAGGGTATGTTTCCAGGCCTTTAGATGGATGTACATAGGCCGTCTCAAATGCGATCCGCTGCAAGTCGCAACCACCATCGCGTCATTATGTTTTACGGTGTTCAAGAATAACTTCATGCCTAAAGACACCTTAGCCATTATTCACCGAAACAACTCCCGCAGTTATGGACACAAGGCTATTTACTGGCTCATACACCTACAGCAACAGACAGGTGTATACATAAAGCACGCCCGCAACACGGGTGAAGTAACCATTAAGATTAATGGACGTGTTTTTTGGGTTGATGGGTTAAGTGAAAACCGTGTCAGTGGTGTGAAGCCTGTGTACTCCTTTAACGGATGCTGGTGGCATGGATGCCCCCGTCCTGAGTGCGGAATCGCCGGAGATATCCACGGTAGATCTCCTGCCGACTGTTTTGCATGGACCCGCACCTGCGATCAACTTATAGGATCACAGTTCACTCACAAAGTCTTGTGGGAGCATGAATATGATGCACGGATGGAGACAGACGAGGTGTACCGTGAGGAAATAAACACGATCAAGCGTTCAATGGTGCTGGATCCTCTCAAATGTTGTGATAGCTTGTTTGGAGGACGTACAAATCCATTCAGACTATACTTTCCATCTACGGAGGGCGTGAAGCTCCATTACTACGATTTCTGTTCTTTATACCCATACGTGATGAAGAACAATCCGTACCCCGTGGGCGCTCCTGAGAAACTGGTGGGACCTAACCTGCCCTCCATCAATGAATTTTCAAGAAATTTGAATGATCGTTACTTTGGGCTCTCTTTCGTAGACCTACTCCCCCCACGCAATTTATGGATGCCAATCTTACCTGTCGTTATCGACCACAAGCTCATGTTCCCACTGTGCGTGAAGTGCGCGGAAGAAAATAACGGCGATTGTAACCATATACCCCACCAGCGTAAGATCAGAGGCGTATATACAAGTCCTGAGCTGGCCCTAGCCATACGCCATGGATATAGAATACTGAAGATACATGAGGTGTAGAGGTTTCAGAAGCTACCCAACCTTTTCACACCATATATAAACGCAATTTTGAAGGATAAGGTTGAGGCATCAGGGTATCCGCGAGGAGTTGATACCGAAGATGAAAAGTCTGCCCATATTCAACGTTACCGCGACCGCGAAGGTATACAACTTGATCGTGCACAAATTGCGAAAAATCCTGGCAAGCGCTTCAGTGCAAAGTTGTGTCTAAACAGTCTATCGGGAAAATTTGCACAGAATACCGGCAAAGGGAACATTCATTTGGCACAAAGTTATAGTGATGTCTGAGATTATGCCAATGCTCCCGATAAAGAGGTCATGGAGATCGTGAATGTAGGTAATACTTACATAATAAAGTACAACAACACTGAATTGGCCACAGATTCCTCAAGGGTTACAAACATACCTGTGGCCAGCTTCACAACAGCCTACGCCCGTATAAAACTTTGGGGTCTATTGCATTCTCTTGGGCGGAGAGTATTGTATGCCGATACAGATAGCGTGATATTCACAGAGAGGGAGGGTGAATATATGCCCGCTATTGGGGAGTTCCTCGGCGAGCTCACTGATGAGATCAAGGATGAGTATGGGGACAACGCATACGCCGACTCTTTTGTCTCAACAGGACCTAAAACGTATGGGGTACGGGTGAGGGTGGTGGAGGATATGAAATATATCGTGAAGGCAAAGGGTATTACGCTCAACCATGCGAATCGGCGGGTTGTTAACTTTGAATCGTTGAAGGATCTAGTGTGCTTGGACGATGAGGGCGAACGACCTCCCCAACTAACTGTAGGCACCCACAATTTTCGGGCACAGAAGCTGGGGGGCGTGAAGGAACTTAGGGGTACGAAGGTGTGCCGTAACACCTATAGGAAACGTTACCAGTTACCTGGTACCTATGATACCGTACCCTTTGGATACCATAACTTTTGATGCGCCTATTGTTAACTTACTTATGACACGTATTTGTAAATGTCTTGTATATAATCTTTGATGTATCTATTGTTAACTTATTTATTACACGTATTTGTAAATATACAGGGGTTAGACAAAATAATATGAACACCTTGATAAATGTCGGTTTTTATTCTTAATATGGAGTTGGTCCTCCTTTAGCGGCAATAACAGCTGCAATGCGTCGGGGAATTGATTCATACAGCTTTTGGACAGTGGCTAGAGGAATCCTGAACCATTCTTCGAGCAAACCCTGCTCCAGTTCCTCCAAAGACGCCGGCGGTGGGAATCGGCTTCTGACCTGCTGCTCCAACTGACACCACAGATGCTCGATAATGTTAAGATCCGGGGATTGTGGAGACCAATCCAAGCGTTCTACTTCACTAACATGCTCTTCAAACTAGTTTTTAACGACCCCAGCGGTGTGGATTGGTGCATAACATCCTGGAAGACGGCGCCGCCATTGGGAAACAGCGTTTGGACCTTGGGATGGACCTGGTCAGCCAATATTGACCGATAGACCTGGGCGTTAACCCTACCATGCAGTACTACAGCTGGGCCAAGAGTATTCCACGATATTGCTGCCCAAACCATCACAGATCCGCCTCCATGCTTAACGGTTGGGGTCAGGCAGTCGGGGTCATAAGCATCTTTAGGCTGTCTCCAGACGTAAACTCGACCGGAACATGGAAATAGCGTAAAGGAGGATTCGTCGGAGTAGACTACATTCTTCCACCGGTCCATTGACCAATTCTTATGGTCATTACACCATTTTCTGCGCCGCTCAATGTTGATGTGCGAAAGGAAGGGTTTGGCAATTGCAGCCCTCCCATGGTATCCAGCTCCATGGAGCTCGCGACGTACAGTTCTGGTCGATATCGGGCTTGCAAGATGCTGGTTAAGCTCTGCAGTTACGTTATTTTGATACAGTACTTGAATACGCATACACCGCTCTGCTCGATGGGTTTACCGAGTGTAGGGCTGAACAAGGTGAGAATGGTCTAGAGCTGGACGTTTATTTAAAAAGTTTAGACTCTTTGAAATACCATGAAATTTGGTACAAAGCAATTGACTTGTACAAGGCTGAGCTCACCTACACCGTTCACCCTGAAGAACTATTTCTTTATATAACGCGCAGTTGTCGTAACGATTTAGAAGATTATTTCAATTGCCGCTATGTTGAGTGAGTTCACGATTGAAAAGCTCGAGTCGGTAGAAATAAACCCTCGATTGGAAAAGCGTGTTTATAAACTTGTGTTTAATAATGTAGCTAACGATGAACTCTTTGTGCGTGGTTTTGATTGTATTCTAGACGTATTTAAAGATGACTTACCAACCGGTTGTAAAGTGGGAACAAAAATAGTACTGAACGACATGAAAGCCCTTCATATCGAGTACAGGTTTCCCTATATTTAAGCGGTGAAATATTATTAAACCGCATATACTGCGTAATGCAGAGCAATAATGATGTAATTGTAGACTCGATTAAGTGCGAGTTTAGTATTTTGAAAAAAAAAGTGAAATGTATTTATATATTTAACATATTTGTGTGATATTTCTCCTGTACTGTTATATTGAAGGATATATGATTATATGCATATTCCTCGTTCATATTTCTATTATTATTGATCATTCAAATGTATATTTATTTCTATATATCTCCATAATTGTGTGTGTGTGTGTATATTTTTTTGATTATATGCATATTCCTCTTTCATATTTCTATTATTATTGATCATTCAAATGTATATTTATTTTCTATATATCTCCATAATTGTGTGTGTGTGTGTATATATCTCTCCTGTACTGTTATATTGAGGATATATGATTATATGCATATTCCTCGTTCATATTTCTATTATTATTGATCATTCAAATGTATATTTATTTTCCATATATTTATAATAAACAGAATGATGCAATGTTGTTTTACTTAATTCTTTTGGTTAATTATGTCATGTTACGCCTTCTAAACCTACTAGCGGAATTCTAAACCAACTTTTAAGAAAATAAATGGTACAATCTGGCAACTGTATACCTGAACAATGGTATCTGGCAACTCTCCATAATAATGTGTACAATTAAAACGGTATCTGGCAACTCTCCATAATAATGTATACAATAAAAAGTGGTATCTGGCAACTCAACCTGAACAAGCCATTTACGCCTTCTAAGCCAACTGGCTGATTAGGAGTCTATAATAATGTATACAATTGTATCTGGCAACTCTCCATAATAATGTATACAATAAAAAGTGGTATCTGGCAACTCAACCTGAACAAGCCATTTACGCCTTCTAAGCCAACTGGCTGATTAGGAGTCTATAAGACAACGCCTACAACAGCGATTAACTATCATCATATAAATATATTGTGGTATTTTGATTAATATATGGTTTAATTTAATAAATATTGCTATCTGGCAACTCAGTCTTCGATTAGAATTAATTAAATATATAGCACAAACTGGCAACTCAGCCTTCTATTGGAATTAAATACATGGCGCTATCTGGCAACTCAGCCGGATTAGAGGTCTATAAAAGAGCGAGAGGCTGACGACGGAGTCATACAAGCTCGGCTCCCAGCCGAGCAAGGATCTCTGGTCCTTTCTCTTTCTGGCCCTTTGCGAAAACCCCTTAGAGGCCTCTTAGGTTAGGTATACCACTTTGGGGAAAATAGCTTGGGGGAGAACTCCGCCTCCAAGTTGCATGCCCTTGCAATCGGCAACAAAGGCCGATACTCTCTCTTTCTCTCTCTCCCCCTTCAGGTGTACCCCTCCCCCCTTGGCTCCTTCTAAGCCAACTGGCTGATTAGGAGTCTATAAGACAACGCCTACTCGGCTGAAGTCTTAATATGCACTTGGCTCCTGCCAGGTGAACACCTCCTCCTTTCTCTCCTTTCTCTTGGGGGATAACGCCGCCACCAAGTTTCATGGTTGCACCTGCAGCATCCCCCCACCCCCTTTGCAACATTGAGCTGTTGCATAACCCCCACCCCTTTGCATCACCCCACACCCTTTGCAACATGTCGCATAACCCACATCCCATTTGCAACATGGTGCATACCCCACCCCATTTTGCAACAGTGCAACATTACGTAATAGCACAACCCACACCCCCTTTGCAACACCCCACCCCCTTTGCAACATTGCAACATTACGTAATAATTTGCAACATTCCTGCACTCTACCCTTTTTCAGCTATACTACTGTCCTCTCTTAAAGATTTCCTGCCGTTTATGATAAAGGAACAGCATAGCCACCAACATCACCAGATTTAAACAAACCCCTGTGACTTTTTTCTTTTGGGGTTATTTAAAAGATAGTCTTTAAACAGCATCCACACACAATAGGAGAATTGAAAGCATCATTTGAACAAGAAATTTCAGATTTCAACAGATACTCTGCCGAGTATTGTAAAGTTTTGTTGTTCGTGTGCAGAGAGTTACAGTAATTAATGAGCTGAGAGGACATCACATAGAGCAGGTATAGTAAAAATTTCATACTTTTATTCCAGTTAATAAAAAATAACCTTTACAAGTGTCAAATGTTTAAAAACAATCACTCGATATAGTATAAGCCAAAGGATCAAGTAAAGATAATCCCTCCCAACAGAAAAAGGAGGGACTATCTTTACTTGATCATTTTTTGGGAGGGATCATCTTTACTTGGTAAAGTTGGTAATACCGCTTTACCGCAATACCGCAATACCGCTTTAATTAAAGTCTTTGGATCAAGTAAAGTTAAGCACCCCCAAGCTTTTTTAGTTAGCTTTATAAGGCTAACTAACGAAAATATCACGACCTAACCTAACCAATCGTCAAGGGCGTACAGTTGACCTAACGATTGGTTAGGTTAAGTCGTGATATTTTCGTTAGTTAGCCTTATAAAACTAACTAAAAAAGGTTGGAGGTGCTTATCTTTACTTGATCCATTGTAATAAATGAATTTTAATAAATTTTGTTTTCAAATAAATCATTTTTTAAAAAAAGATTCTCTTAATTTTTATTCTTATGTCAGACTGCTTCACTTTACTTTACTTTCTGAGAGGGATTATCTTTACTTGGTCATTTTTAGGAGGGATTTGCTTTACTAGTGTGACCTGGGAGGGATTATCTTTACTTGATCCAAGCCAAATAAGCCAATTATATTTAAATTTCTATTAAACATGAACATTATATTGTATTGTTTTTATGATATATTATATAAGCCAATTATGACGTCATCATGACGTCACGGAATACTATTACACCATACTGCTACAATATATCTATAGGGAATTGAAGTACATTTCCATTTTAACCAACTTCATATGGTTTGGTATGTTTATAAAGCTATTGTCGGGAAATATCTATCCCTACTTCCATGTTCAGTTTTCAGCTTAGACATGCCTGTAGAACAGCTTGTAGAGCAGGCAGCAATTGTCAAGTGGCAAACAACTAGATTTCAAATTGCTATGACATAAAGTCTTCAAAAAACATTGTCTTGGAAATTCCCTAGGGGGCGATGGGGGTTATACCTTCGGTCTAAGAACTTTCATTTCGTTTTATTTTGTATCGTTTTCTTTCAGGATGAACCGTAATATTTTAATATTTTTATTCCTTTTTAAGGATTCTAACTAATGCTTTGTTATTAAAGTTTTCATGTTTTTTCGTTATTTTTATGTAATTTTATTAGTTTTGTTTCACTATTCATTTATTTTGCAATATGTCCAGGAAAGATAATAACACATCTCCTTTACGTACTAATGTTATTCCAAGCTTAATTCAATCACATGAGCTTCACTGGAATCCTAATGAGATTAACTTCCAACAGTTTGCAGCACGAGTAATGATTCAGATCAACATTTGTCGAGGATATAAATTTGCATAGATTGATGAGTTTCAGTCGTAGCGATAGAAGTGCCAAAGCATTACAGTCACTTGAAGAATTTAATCCTAATATAGTTTTGGCTTCAACTGGAAAAACTACAGAGAAAATGCAGAGAGAGAGTTGTCATGGAGAGAAAATACGTAGGGAATCCAAAAAGTTTCCGGAAAATTCAAAAAGCTTTAATACAAAAACCCTTTAATAAAAGTTCCAGAATGGTCAAATAACTTTAATAAAAGAAAACAAAAGAGGATATACTGTACGTTTAGGAATGCTCAACAACGTTCGACATAATTCCCACCTATCTCTATACACTTTTCTAAGCGATGTTTCCAGCGTTCCAATCCATTTTTATAAAATTCAGAGTTTTTCGACTGAAACCATCTCAAAACTGCTGTTCTGGCATCTGCTATCGAGTCGAAACGCGTTCCTTTTATGTAATCCTTCAATTTTGGGAATAAAAAAAGTCGGAACGGGCTAGATCCGGACTGTAGCGGGGGTGAGGTATGATTTCCCATCGAAATTCCCGTAACACGGCTCTTGAGGCATTTGCAGTGTGAGCAGGTGCATTGTCGTGATGGAAAAGCACCCCGCGATGAAGTTTACCAGGTCTTTTTTCAACAAGCTTATCTTTCAGCTTCCTCAAAACATTTTCATAATATTGGGCGGTGACTGTTTTTTGTCCTTCAAGAAAGTCCACTAAAATTATTCCTTCACAATCCCAAAAAATTGTAGCCATTACCTTTTTAGCTGATCTTTCTGCTTTAAATTTGATTGGGCCATCTGATCCTCTTGGGAGCCATTGTTTTGACTGAACTTTGTTTTCCGGATCATACTGATAAATCCAGGTTTCATCCCCTGTTATAAGTCTATGCATAAAACAATCTTCATGAACTTCCATTCGATTCAAAAGATCAACAGAAAGACTAGCCCTTTGGTCAAACTGTTCTTGGCGCAACGCTTTAGGCACCCACCGAGCAGAAAGTTTGCTAAGTTCTAAGGTATCCACCAAAATGGAATGAGCAGAACCACGAGAGATACCCACCTCATTGGCTATTATTTCACAGGAAATTCGACGATCTTTTTCGACTAGTGACCGAACAGCAGCAACAGTTTCTTCATTAATTGATGTTGATGGCCTTCCACTCCTTTGGTTATCATTAAGAACCTCTTGACCCGTTTAATCTTTTGATCCAGTCATAAACGACTGATTTCTTAGGTGCTTCATCTCCATAAACTTCACGTAAGGCATCAAGTATGTGTGGTGGTTTCCATTTAAGTTTTGTTAGGAATTTAATGTTAGCTCTCCACTCGAATTTTGAGATTTCCGTTGCCATGAAAAATAGGGTTCTTTTTAACTCCGTCTTAAAGCACTGTCACCAAGGTTGTGTAAGTCTTAGCATGGCCTAATAATATGTATGAAGGTCCAAATTCATGTCAAAACAAGAATTCATTAAATTCTGATTTGAAATGATTGAATTATTAAACTTTTCCGGAAACTTTTTGGATTCCCTCGTACAATGATTTCGTGAGGTTAAAAAAATGCTGACAGCCATGCTGACAGTCGAAAGGTCAGTCAGCCACTGTTAGATGCCAGATTTCAGATACTGTATATTAGGTGCCTGCCGACTGTACAGTTTTTAATACTGTAATAATAAAGCCTACTGTACGTTATGTCACCGGAGGGGCACAAGAGGACATTATTATATGGCAAAAATGCCGAAGAAACAAAACGGACAAATTAATGCAGAAAATGAAGATATGTCTGGAGAAAGTAAAAGCAATTCCTTTTATGCGAATTAACCAAATAAGTCTTTTCTCCTGAACTCATCCAAAAACAGAACAAACGCGTTCTTCCATTTCTTTTGACAAAGGCAGTCGACGACAGTCTCCCGCTGGAGGGTAAACGTAATTGCCCACCCTCAAATTTCAGCTTTGAAGTTATTGATAAAAATAGGTCGATTAATGAAATCAAAGCAAAGAAGGGTCACGATAATGAAAATGAATGTTAATAAAGAGGGACAATCAAAGGCACGATCAAAGAAATCTGTCTTAATATCATTCGGGAAGATGTACCACATGTGCAAGTAGTGGGAGTATACTGTACTGTACATGATACAAATGTGTCTCGTCCTGTTGAAATACATTCGAAAGTATCACTCAAAAGAGCCAGCGCCAGTAGCTCAGTGGGTAACACCGTTTCCCAACACTGAGGTTGGGGATTCGACTCCCGATGGTACTGGCATCAATGGACAGCATTAGCTGGCCTGAGCAATGTGCCAGTTTCTGACCCTCCTCACTCATTATTATCACTCATGAAATCAGGTTTATTCATTGACTTAAAAAGATAAGGGAATAAAAACTTACATTGGATCTTCTAAGTGCAGCTCGATATATATATATATATATATATATATATATATATATATATATATATATATATAACACACAAATTGAGGGTTCATTTCTATAGTTGCAAATAACCAAATTCATTTACAAAGTTCATTTCAGTAAGTTAGGTTTTTCTGGAAGAAAATGGATTTATATACGACTTTGGTAATAATGAGATTCCAATTAAAAGACGGATCTCTCCTTCGTGTAATAGAGTCGTCTTTGAAAATACTCGTAGACTGTAAATGAGTGGTGAAAATAAATTAACAAATATCATAAAGCCAAATGGTACAGTGATGCAATATGCACACAGGAAAAAAAAGACTGATACAAAATACACAAATAAAAGAGGATACAATAATACAAAATACACAAATAAAAGAGGAAACATTGATACAAGAAACAACAGAAAAAGTATCTTTAGTTACTGCTGAAGAGTAAAAAAATAAAATAGGTTCCATGAATGTACTTGAGAGGATGGAAGAGAATCATGGTTTAAATTTTAAAGAATAACTTCAACAAAATGACGACTCTCACGTCCTAAATAATCAGTTATTCTATTTTACAGATAATAACAATGTTGATAACGATAATGCCTCATTCTCTATCGCCTAATCACTCTTGAGCTTTACAAATACTGTATATTCGTTTTTATCATCGAAAGTATAAAAAATTGCGTACACCCCACTTAATAATCCAATAAGTACAGTTTGGAATAAAGTTCGCTTAGAAACAGTTTCTAAAAAGCATAATGAGTTGCTAATTAGTAAATGTCTGTTTTCCCTCGTATATTTTATTCTTTCTGTCGATAGTGATCAAATTTTAAATACGAATCATAATCATTAGTAATTAACAAGTTTTACGCTTTTAAGAAATTTGTTTCTAGGGGAATTTGTTTTCCGAAACTGTACCTTCTGAACTCTTTTTGAATTACTTTTCAAACTAATTCATATATTATATTCTATCTTATGTGTTTTGAATCTGTTTCCCATAAAAACAGTACATTTATAAGAGCAATCAGGTAGAGAACAGCGCCTCTCATACAGATTGAGTGATTGAGCTAATACGTCTGTCGTCGCAACATCGAGGTCATTGACCAAAGTCATTTTATTAAGTTGTCTTTACTTAGAATTTTGTCCTGTAATTTTTATCTGATTCGATGACACTAATTTTATTTACAATATTAAAATTCGATTATAAATTTAATGCGTTTAACATCAATTATATTTAGGATCAAACAACCTTCAGCAGAAATTTCAGTTTTTTTTATTTAAATTTGAAATTACGTTCGTACATGTTATTTCTCATTAACAATCTACCAACTAAAGCGTAAATAATAAATTTAGTGGTATATATATATATATATATATATATATATATATATACGTTAACATCTCTGTCTATGGCCTTGGTCGGTTCGAAGTTGACGGGGGTTCTGGTTAGGTGGCAACAACGGAGTTGTTACTCTGGAGTAACTGGTACCATAAAGGGAATCGCTGTAGTTTTCTTCTATACTACTCTCCGATTTCTTCTTGTAGTGGATCGGAGGATTCTGTGAAGCTGATTAAATTCTCTGAAGGTTCCCTGATTTTTCTTGTAACGGATCGGGAAATTATTTCTCTATTTAAGACTAAGTTCTCTGAAGAGAGCAAGGCTCGAAGGAGAAGATAAAGACTTTTTCTTACGGTAATTTACTGCTAAAATGTTACAGGTAATGCTCAGCCTCTAAGTTAGATCAGTCTAATCAGAATGAACATTGAAGAAATTTTATGGGCTTTTATATTGAATTTTTTTTACTGACATCATTATTATTTAATGCTGATCTGTTTTTGTTTTTTATTTTCAATAGGCTGGTTTACTTTTCAAAACATTTAAAGACAAAACAAATAATTTTGCTGTAGCAATGTCTAGACTGCTAAGCAAGAGGAAGCCATATTTTTATTTTAAACGCATATTGACAGATCTGGTGTTATCATGATTTGCCGAGTTAACTAAAAATGAAAATTGAAATATGCCTTCCATCACGAATTACAATCAAACATGCACACGAGCAAATATTAAATGCTTAAGATTCAAAACGTTAAGCAAGGCATGACTTCATCTTCTACAACGAAGAGAGAATGTATACAAGAAATGAACATTGCAGAATTTAACAAGATTACTAAATCTAAAAAAAAATGATTAAGTAGTTTGCAAAGAAATAATTCACCAATTATAAAATAGAAAGCAAATAAAAAATTTATCCAAACTCGTGTCAGCGTTATACGATTTTGGACTTTATATGTCAAAATGAATATATGAATAAGAATATAAGGATTATATAAATATACAAATGAACATAAGAATTATATGAATGAATATAAGAATTATATGAATGTATGAATTATTCATTGTTTTATATATATGTATAACAATGAATAATTCCTACATTCCTATAATATAATTCTTATATTCATTCATATAATTCTTATGTTCATTCGTATATTTATATAATCTTTATATTCTTATTCATATATTCATTTTAACATATAAAGTCCAAAATCGTATAACGCTGACACGAGTTTGGATAAATTTTTGATTTGCTTTCTATTTTATAATTGGTGAATTATTTCTTTGTAAACTACTTACTAACTTTTTTTTTAGATTTAGTAATCTTGTTAGATTCTGCAATGTTCATTTCTTGTATACATTCTCTTGTGTTTATATATATATATATATATATATATATATATATACACACACACACGTCCATTTAATTTTCTTTTTTTTTTCTAAAATTAAAATTTTGCGAATTTTTTTCCATCAATTATAATAAATAACTAAATGAAATCGTAATTTTATAAACTATAACTTAAATTCAGAATTAAAAAGAAACAGATGGAAAAGTAATTGTGTGTGACATTCGGTTTAAATTCTATAAATTAATTCTGACTACTTTACATCTTTTCCATGCCACGTGTTAAAAATTATTTGAGTCATTCAATATTCTAGTGGTCCGCAAAGTTTTTTCAGTCGCACCCCCTTTATTAGATACAAAAAGAAAGATGCCCCCACTTCCCCAGTTAAGGGGCCAGCAACGCGCGGATTGGTAGGTAATGACGTCAAGTATGAGCGAACAAGAGCAGTGATGGGGATCGGATCTGTTCTTTAGAAGTTAGAATATAATTTCTCCCTTCGAGTCAATACTTTTCTTGTTCCGTTTGCGATAACTTTTTATGAACTGAGTAACCCTTCGTACACCCCTTATGCAGCGCATCGCGGCGTCCTGGGGTGCGGACTAACGCAATACACCACAGTGATTATTTTTTGTTGACATAAATTTTTTTGTTTTTCAAATAAAATATAGCGATATTTTTCATATATTACTAACGCACAGCCAATCTCATTTTTCTCCATTCCCTTCTCAAATAAATTTATACTAGTACAGTTCCCGTCACTTCGCTGACGGTTAGACAGGCTAAACTACAAAAAAAGAACCCAGCCGTGAAAATTTTGAGCTTCACATTGTGTCAACATTTCTGAATCTGGTATCTCCCAAAACCTCCTTACCCCCATTCAACTTGGGGGCTAACCCCCTCCCCCATTACCCCCACCCCTCCCCATTACCCCCACCCCCACCCTTCCCCCCACCCCCACCCTTCCCCCATTCTAAACTACAGAAAAGAACACAGTAATGAAAATCTTGAGCTTCACATTTCCGCCCGTAATACAATTTCTGAATTTTTTTTACAATTTCTGAATTTTTTTCTCACAATTTTTTCTCACAATTTCTGAAAGTGTGACGGACAGACGGACAGACGGACAGACGGACAGCTCTCTTATTATAATATAGAAGATTAAACCAAATGATAATACCTAATTATATTAATATTTTCATAAACAGTCTTAATAATGTTAGTACTTTTACTACTCCTAATGATGTTAATAACAATATTAAATGTCAGTTAATTATCTAAAACTTTTCTTTCTATTTCCTGAATGTGCTACTGTCAGAAGCATTTCCAGCACATAAATTTAATCAGACTTCTGTCATGTACTAAATCTGGACGGAAAAATGACGTCATGACACCATGACACCATGGCACAAACAACGGAACAAGAAGAAATTTAGATGGAACCCAGGGATGGAACTTAATTGTTGAAAGCTGAAGACCGGACGAAGACTCGAACTCACAGGACCTTCGTATTAACTGCCAGGTTCTTTGCCACTAGGCTACCCTGGCCGTTACAATGTAATTAATATTATCTTATTTAATTCATTTAGGTACACTCTATAATCTAGGAGGAGATTATAAATTATTGCACGCTTGAAACAAGAAGGAAATCCTTTACATACGAAGGGGTTCATATCTGAAATAATCTGAAAACAAATTTAAAAGTTCCTCATAACAATTTTCGTATTCCCTTAAAAGGGAAAATCTTCGCTGAGTATTAGCATCTCTTTCTCCTCCCCCTCTTCATCCTTCTCCCCATATCCTTTTTTTATGCAGGAAGGAGGGGTCAAGGGCGAATGCCCGCTGTAACGCCCCTCATATAGGAAGAAGAGAGCCAAAATTTCTTCTAAAACCCTTAAAAAGTGAATTTCATGTGTAAATTTTCTGCTTTCTTTAAATTAAACATATTTTACTCAATTTAATTTCACGCAAATCAGGATTAACCAATGTATACTATTGAATTATTATTTCAACAATGAATCCATACAGTATATAAATGTGACCACTGTACGTACATAAATTGTGTATGTTACAAAGAATATAAAGGACACCAAACAGCAACAAACTGTCTGGTCCCAACGAGGCTGTCTGTTTAGGAAGAAAGGTTAAAAGATGTAAGAAAACTTGAAGACAAGTGAAAGTTTTAAAGCAAAGCAAAGAAGAGATGTTAAAAAGAAGGAAAGAAATTTAAAGATAAAGAGGATGGAATCCGAGTGAAAATTCTACAATACTTCGATACGTTAACAAGTGCTTCCAACTGGGAGTTTAAGGCAAGACAAATTAACTATATGATTAAAGAAAAAATATTTAGCTTCATAATAATTAAAATGTTTACCCACTAATTTGAAACCATTACCGCGAGTTCTATCCGCATTTCTGAAGGTGAAATATTTTTCGGCGTCGACATTATCAAAACCTTTAATCACTTTAAATACCTGGATTAAATCTCCTCGAATCCGCCTTTTTACAAGTGAGAATAAATTTAACGTTTACAAATGGACAGTGTATGATTTGTCTCTCAGTCTAGAAATCATCTCAGTACCCTGTCACTGAACTCTCTCCATTCTGTCTATTTCTGCTGTAAATATGGGGACCAGAACGGAACGCAGTATTGCGGGTGGGGACGTACTATGGAATTATATATAATGTTAGCACAGTTTTCTCCGACTTAAATTCAAATGATCTACCAATAAATCCTAAGATTCTATTTGCTTTTCTGACCGCTTCGATGCATTGCTTACTCGGTTTAGGAGTGTCGGCAACAATAATACCTAACTCTTTCTCTTCTGTAACATGTGTCGCCAGAGATGGGGACTCGAGTCTGACTCGAGTCCCTATTATTTTTTACTTGAGACTTGACTCTGACTTGGGTGTAATTTGACTTGACTTGACTTGAGACTTTGCCTCTTTTGACTTGCGACTTGAATGAAATGACTCGAGTATTTTTCCGAATTATGTCAAAACCCATATAAATTTACAATTTACTTGTTTTAACACAAAATATAAATGACTCCAAGATGGATGCACGCTGTGAAGAATATTTTTTATTTACATATAATCATAAAAATTTAACAAATATCAGAACTTTGAATTGTGTAATAAATACAAACGACCCGCACATATATAAATAAACCTATATAAATATAAAATCTTGAGTTCCTTTACTCATTTGTTACTTTCATGTATGTACTGTATTACAGTGACATTCTCTCATAACTAAAAAAAGAATTGGTAAATGATATTGAAATATTGTGTACCGTTTATATTTTATATTATCCAATTTTAATTGCTTCTCTGGCACTAATAGGGTGGTTTAACAAGATTTAACCTTTACGTACAGTATGTCATCACTCTACACATTTTACATCTATACTTCATTTCTCCATATTGACTTGAGACTTGACTTCAGATTCGCCAAAAAAGACTTGAGTATCGACTTGCGATTCGCGTTGAAAGACTCGTGACTTGACTTGAAACTCGCGCTTAAAGACTCACAACTTGACTCGGACTCGATAAAAACGACTTGAAAACAAGTCTGTTTGTCGCGCATAAAACCCTTTACTTTAACATTGTTTCTACCGAAATGCAACGTTTTACATTTATCTATCATAACTTATATATGGTGGTCTACCGATCACCGATTTGACGTGGCTAAGAAAGTAGGCTTACTATAATTACTGAACAAAGTGATATTGAAATGAATAATTAGGGGTCACCAGCTTGGACTACAGCCAAACAAACAATACTTAATAAGGAGAGAGAAATTACCTTGTTGTTTTGTGTTTAATTAATAAAATAAATCAGTTATTTGTTCACAGCGATTAACATTTCAATAAAGGTATTTATGAAGATTAACAATTATATAACGGCATTTATGTTATGCTAAAGATGACTGAGTATTAGCAAATAAGGAATGGTTATACAGACTAATTGTTAAGTAATACACTAATTTAGATAGGCTCTTCGGGCCGTGGGATTGACTTAGAGGAGCCCCTCCTGCAGGGTCGTAAGAGGGCGTGAAGGGGGAGGAGGGGGTGGACGCAATGGGGAATAAATCTACGGTAAAAGTTTACCATACCTAAGAATTTCCGAAGTTTTCTTTGGGTGGTAGGGGAAGGGGAAATCCTTGATGATATTGAGCTTGTGGGGGTTGAGGGAGATGCCGTTGCCTGTAATGTGATGACTAAGGAACTGCAGTTCGGAGACGCCAAACTGGAACTAGCTGGGGTTAATGACGACCCCATATTCCTCGAGTCGCGCGAAAACCTGCCGAAGGTGGTGGGCGTGTTTTATTTCGTCGACGCTGGCGACAAGTAGGTCATCTATATAGGCAAAATAGAAGGGGAGACCACGGAGGACGTCGTCGATGAACATTTGAAAAGTTTGTGCTGCATTCCGAAGTCCGAATGGCATGCGGACGTACTCAAAAAGTCCGAAGGGGGTAACAATTGCCGTCTTGGGAACTTCCTCCGGAGCTACCGGAATTTGATGGTAGCCCTGATTAAGTCGAGTTTGGCGAAAACTTTACGTCCGTGGAGGTTGGCGGAGAAATCTTGTAGAAGGGGTGGGGGTGGGGGTAGCGATCGGGCACTGTACATATAGGGTGGATCACTTTTCACTTTTTTTTAAAAATTATAGCTGGTCAAAGTTTTTCCCATGATTTGGTTCAGTGGAAGTACACTGACACCATTTTTACCAAAATCGATCAATATTTAGGGGTCACGCATCGATCTTGAAAATTTCAATTTTTGAAATTTGGCCAAATTGACAATTTTTTACTGAATAAAGATAAATCATCAAATGACCATATTTTCTGAATCCTCTCAGTGAAAGAAATCCTCTCAGATACTTACGAAGTTGATAGGACAAGTGGTTTAGAAGTTATACTCACCTTGAGATAGCATTAAAGTTTAAAATACCGTATTTGTCCCCGTACCTCCATATGCTGTCTGCCATTGTCTGCTTTTTAGGATAAGATAAAACGAATAAGGAAAGATCAAATGTATTTTGTATTAAAACGGTTTACCGATATCACTAAAGGCACTTACTCCTGTGCCCCTAACTAGGTTCAAAAACTGTATGAATCGTGGTTAGAACACACGTCATCTTAAGGCGTGCGCCATGTACTCTCTCTGCTAACTCCCTTTCCCTCTGCGCTACGTCATCTTGGCAAGTGACGACTTCTTGAAGTCACCGAGTTCTTTCCGGCTCTTTTCCACGAGCTGAAGAAGACCCTGCAGCTGTGACTCGTCTTTTGTGACAGTGTTCGCGTAATCTTCTATCAGTTTTATCCCTCTCCCTGCCACGTCGTTGGTAACTTTCAGATGCGAGATGACATTCTTCAGATCACAGTAGTTCTTATCTTGATCCCACTTATTCACCGGCAGAGTGAGCCACGTAGACGCGCACACCTGCAGGCCTGTGAACACGAACCACGATGACTCATCGATCAGGTCCGGAAGGCGCGTCGTGTCATCAACCGAGACGTTGTCATACGTGAAGTCCTCGGGCACAGCGAGGCGGCACAGCTTCTTTGCCATCTCGTGCTTCACAGTGTCTTCCACTTTGTCACTGCAGAGACTGAAAACGACGGTCTGAGGCCTCAGATACCACAAGTGCCGCCTGATCACTGCCAGTGAAGCCTCTGCAATCTCGCGATCCACAGCCCTGTACTGCAGAAGACGCTGGTACAACACAAGGTCATTCAGCGGGGCATCAGCTGCGACAGGAGCCGCCAGCCAGGCAGGTGCGTAGAGGAGTGTAGTAAATAGTACCACTCTCTGAAGTTTCTGTACCAGCTGGTCGTCGAACTCCAGCTGACCGCTGAACATCAGGAGCTTCGTGTAGTAGATGATCTGAAACGAATACGCACTGTGATGTATAAATACCGATACCACTCCATATAAGTTTGTTTAATGGTAAATTATTTATCTTATTTTTTCTGGTAGGGACTTCAAATGGCTGTTTGCAGAAGGCAATACAATATTTAACTTCTAATTCAAAATACCAACCTTGGCCATCCACCTCGCATGATGGTAGGCTCCTGGGCGCATGAAGTGTGTGCCACGACGTGGCTGGGCCCCGAGTACCAGGAGTGTAATCTCCGCCACTTCTCGGTAGTCTTCTCTGACAAGACCAGAAGCGGTGCCGAGGACTTGACTGCCTCATCTCGGAGCTCCATCAGCCACGTCACCTCCGCCAAATGCTCGATCTCCAGCTCGCGATAAGTCGAGAGGTCGAGCTTGTCCCACCTGAAAGGGGAGTTATGAAAATATTGCATGAAAACGACTGAAGTTTCCCTTTTCGACTGCTATTAACATCATTAGTAGAAGGACGCTGATATCTCAATTGCTCTGAAGGCAAAAAATCATTGGCGAAAACAAATGCGCCTTAGACTTGAAATTCACCTTCTCCTCAGATACTGGAACAAAGGTTCAGTTGGTGCTGTGGTTCTTCCAAACGCGGTGATGACCACTGCCCCGACGATGAGCTCCATAACGTGATGGCGACAGCCCAGCTGGAAGAGCGGTTTACCAAGCATGTTCTCTAGCCGGACCACCGCACCCTGCACCCTCCCCGTATTGGAGGAAGTTCTGTCGAAGCACAGTCCAATCACGTTGCTCTCGCATCCCCAGTCTTTGAGAGCACGAAAGGTCGCCTGGGCCTGGGACAGACCGGTGCCGTCAGCAACAGTCGGAACGGCCAGCAACTTTCCTTCTGTGCATTGAGGAGCTCCGGAGATGAGAATCGCCTGGCGGTGCTCCAATGATCCAAGAGAGTCCTGAAACGTATGTCATACATGCCAATCCATTATCGTCCACTGGAATATGTCAATCCACTGTCGTCACTGGAACATGTTAATTCACTGTCGTCCACGGTGAGGGCAAAACTGACCTTGATTACTTTACCGTCCCAGTGGACGACAGCATGCCTCGGAGATACGAAGGATTTCTGCACAGCTGTCGACAATTCACAACGATGTGCCACTCTTCCACGGCGAGACGTGTCCTTCGAGATACTGAATTTGTCCAGGTCTGCGGGCGGATCTGCCGAACGTAGGACTGCCGCCACGACACTTGCCACCTATGTGCGAAATTGAAAGGAAATTGACAAAGATGCGTATGGTTTTTATGTGACAAAATAATCACTAAATTTTCCGTCGTTACGTCTATTATATCTTTGTCAAGGAAAGATCATTACTGATATATACACACCTGATTATTGGACATCCGGAAGCGATCAGCCACTTCAATAACAGCCGGTGCATTGAGGATGCGGTGAGGAAGGCTGATTGATACAGTTGATTCTCTCGGATGTCGGTGTGGTGGTTCTAGCTGTGATTCGGAGTTGCTCGATGATCTGCTTTCTATAGATTCATCGTCGCTCTCAGCTTCGGTTCCTAATTTCGTTTTTGAGGTGCCTGGCTCATCACGAGATTGTTGTCTTGAGAGTTGCCGTTTTCTCTTGACAACGAACACTTTATCATATCTTCTTGTTTGTTGTTGTCTGAGAGCAGTCGACTTTTCTGTATCTCTTCAATAGCATCGGGAGCTCCGATGTCCCAGAGCTTGTTCAGATTTTCTGAAAACTTCTCCCTGCCTTTTCCCGCGTCACTGTCTCTCATCTTGCTCTTCTGCAGCGAGCGCCACTCTTCCCACAGTAACTCCAGTTTTCTTTCGCAGTTACGCCTCGTGATCGTCTTTATACGTGCCATGTTCCAAAATGCCAGAACATTGGCCACCGTGTCTTTTACGGCGGCCTTCCTGTCAGTAGCTTCCTGCTTGGCATAGAAGAAGTACTGGAGAACTTGATGGGTGGTTGTCAATTTGGCACCACCGATCGAGGAAGATGGCTGACCAATTAAGAAGACGTCCGTGGCTGACCTTAGAGAAGGTGGTGCTGTTGTTGCTGCTTTCTCTTTTCCAGAATAAGTAACTTTCAGAGTCTTCCCACTCCTGGTTGTTAACAGTTTATCCATTGTACTAAAGTCTAGGCTTATCAAACAAGAATCAATTGACACAGTTGATCTGTAAAAAGCAAACTGTGATTAGTAAAAATATTGGTCATAGACATAGCGTGTGTGTGTAATTGGGATTTTAGGATGCGCCAGCTACTGATGCTATGATTACGTCCATAACGGGGACAAATACGGTATTTTAAATTTTAATGTTATTTCTAGGTGAGTGTAACTTCTAAACCACTTGTCCGATCAACTTGGTAAGTATCTGAGAGGATTTCTTTCACTGAGCGGATTCAGAAAATATGGTCATTTGATGATTTATCTTTATTCAGTAAAAAATTGTCAATTTGGCCAAATTTCCAAAATTGAAATTTTCAAGGTCGATGCGCGACCCCTAAATATTGATCGATTTTGGTAACAATGGTGTCAGTGTACTTCCACTGAACCAAACCATGGGAAAAACTTTGACCAGCTATAATTTTGTAAAAAAAGTGAAAAGTGATCCACCCTACAGTGTACAAGTGTTGAGCGCCCTATAATCGCCTACAAGACGCCAGTTGCCTTCAATCTTTTTGGGGACCATGTGTAACGGTGCCGCCCAATGGCTTTTGGAGGGCCTGACAATTCCCAGTTCGATCATGTGTTCGAACTCGGCCTTAGCAATGCGCAGGCGATCCGGGGCCAAGCGTCGAGGGCGAGCGTTCTTCGGGGGTCCTGAAGTCTAAATGTAGTGGAGGACGCTATGCTTGACTGGCACTTCGCGGTTGCATGGGCATGTCACCGATGGAAACTCCGCCAGTAGGATACCGTACGGTGACTCAGGGCGAGTCACCGAATACACTGGCAAGGGCGCTGACGTACGGGAGAAGGTGCCTTGCACGCTGATGGTGGTCGTTTGTTGATGAGCCTCCGGTGTCTGAGATCTACTGCGAGATCAAAATGTTGCAGAAAATCTGCTCCTAAATGGGTTGCTGTACGTCGGCGATAAGAAAAGCCCAACGGAAAACTCTCCTGAGTCCGAGGTTGAGAGTGAGGGATTTTTCTCCGTAGGTCTGTATCGGCGATGATTTCACCGCGTGTAATTCAGTGTCCCGCCTGGGATGCAAACGATCTTGAAGTGAGGGAGGGGGAGGATGCTAACTTGGGCGCCGGTATCGACCAAAAACTATAGCTTGGAGTGGGAGTCGGTAACGTAAAATAGGCGGACGCCGTGGAAGTCTGGAGCATTAGATGCCGTTAATGCTCGGCTGATACGTTTCACGCTCGTTGACAGGGGGCGGTGCATTTTCGGGCTTGATCACCGAATTTCCGGGGATATCAACATATGCCCGCTTCGTCGGAGGAGGCGGGAGTGTGGGAACGGGGACGGGGTCTTCGGGTGCGGGGCTGGTAGTGGGGGTTACGTGATCGGCTTCTGTCGCGTGCCTGCAGGTCACGTACGTCGCGGAGGCCTTCCATCATGTCCTCCATCTTCGTGATGGACTCCTCGAGGCGGGTGTTGTCGGGAACAGGTGGGGGAGGGGGTGGTAGAGCAGCCCTGGCCACTTGTAATGCTTCGATTTCCATGACTCTGCCCGCATGTCTGCGAGATCCTGCAAAGGGGTGTCTGACCCCGTCACCACAAGTACTCGTTGAATATGTGGTGGCACTCGTTGAATGAAGAGCTGGCGGAAGAAAGAATTCTGAATGACGTTCGCCGAATCCCCCAGGAGCTGCTCTATGTGTTGCAGGAACTGCGACGGGGACCTGTCTCCGAGCACCTCTGTCGCAAGTAACCGCCGCAGTCGATTCTGCTCAGACATGGCGGTTCGTGTCAGGACGGCGGTTTTGAGGGCCCCAGAGGGGTCTTCTCGGTACCTATTACCGAGGATGTCTCGCACCTCGTAAGCGACCTCCGGTATGAGTTGTGACGCGACAAGGTTGAACTTGTCTGCGCTGCTCATTACCGCCTGATAATCGCAATGGCACTCCACCTGCATGAACCAAGTGCAAGGATCAGCGGGCCAATAAGTGGGGAGCCTGGTTGAGGCGTCGGCGGCGGCAGCGTCGCCAGTAGTGGGGGGGTGCATTAGAGGTGCTGGTTTCCTGGGGCATGTTCCTTGCTTGGAAACGCGTTATCATATACCGGAAAAAATAACAGTAAATATGGGCACGGGAAAGGAACACAAGACACAGATGCTGGTAGACCTATTGAGACGCGCTTTGAATACTGTACCGTATTTGAATAAAAATTATTTAATATCACTGCAAAATAATATTTTTAAATTGTCCCTAAAAACTAAACACAAAAATCACTGTAAAAAAAATAACGTTTTGTCACTCCAGGGTTAAATCAATTTATAGTGGCCTACCGATCACCGATTTGATGTGGCTAAGAAAGTAGGCTTACTATAATTACTGAATAAAATTATATTGAAATGAATAATTAGGGGTCATCAGCTTGGCCTACAGCCAAACAAACAATATTTAATAAGGAGAGAGAAAATATCTTGTTGTTTTGTGTTTAATTAGTAAAATAAATCAGTTATTTGTTCACAGCGATTAATATTTCAATAAAGGTATTTATGCTGATTAACAATTATATAACGGCATTTATATTATGCTAAAGATGACTGAGTATTAGCAAATAAGGAATGGTTATACAGACTAATTGTTAAGTAATAAACTAATTTAGATAGGCTAATGAGATATGCAAAATGGAACACAGAATAAATAATGAAAGCCTATTGACAACTGAATTAATGTACGTACGGTAGGTACAGTAAATAGATCAAGTAATACACTAATTTAGATAGGCTAATGCGATATGAAAAAGGGAACACAGAATAAATAATGAAAGCCTATTGACAGCTGAAATAATGCACGTACGGTCGGAATGAAAGCCTAGTGACAACTGAAATAATGCACGTATGGTTGGTACAGTAAATGGATTAGGCCGTCAAGAATGAAATGCATAAAAGAGTACATAAGCAGTAGGATGCACGATAAGTAAATTATATAAGTGATACAATAACAGGGTGATACAAAACTACGATAATGGTACGACACTTGAAATAGGCCTACTGCGGTCTTGACGAGAGAGTTAGTCTTCCAGGTAGCTTACGTACACTTGGATATAGCTTAAACGCGACGCTGCGAGTGCACTGTGTAGGCCTCGCGAGAATTGCTTAACACGAAAGGCGAAGGTAGGCTTACCGAAGGGATGAAATACTCTGGAGATTGAAGACCTACTTCAAGGTTGACCGTATTGCGTTGGGGTGAAGGTGAACTTGGAGACTGTAGAGGGCCTGTTAGAATACTTGTTGCAAGGGCGCCGATCGAGTTGTGGTGAATGATGAGCGAAAAGTGAAATGGTTTGTGGCTTGTAGTTTAATAGGAGGTTTAGGGACCTAGGCCTCGAAAGGTGCTTCGGTAGGCCGGTTGGTCTTGCCAGCGGGAAGATGAAAATTGACAGCCGGTAGAGAACTGGTAAGAGGCCAACGGGACGCCTACAGCAGTGATGTTATTTCTTGCAGGAAGGAATTGTAGAGTCGCCTCAAGTGTTGCTTCGTTCTTGTATATGGTTGAAGTGGGACTTGGGACTGAGGCCGGCTGAGGTCGTGATGGCACTGCGTGAAGAGAGTAGATTCACGAGAACAAAATACGAGCGGAGTGAGGGTGAATTCCAGTGAACTCTGCCTTATATAGGCTCGTAAGACGCTAACTTTTCGCGGGCCTTTTGGGGAAAAACACAAGCGTCCTTTTGTTTCTATTTCCTGGAAAACCACGTGTGTTTTTCGCTTCTTGATGATTCTAAGATGTTTGCAAGCGGCGAGGAAGAACGAATTCCTTTGTCTATTTCTTTGTCTGCCCTCTACATATAATAAAGTTTATTTGCCAAATTTCTGCACACTCAAGTAATTTATTAATATCTTTTTGAAGCTGTAAACATTCTTCCGCCGATTTTGTTTGTCCCCGAGTTTTGTATCATCCGCAAATTTTGAAATTATACTCTTAATTCCGAAGTCGATGTCACTGATATAAATAATAAAAAGAACTGGTCCCAGAACTGATCCTTGAGGAACGCCGCTAGTTACACTTTTCCAGTTAAACGCTTTACCGTTAATGGCCACTCTTTGTTTACGTCCACTAAGCCAATTTTTAATCCATTTGAGAACATTACCATCGATTTTGTGAGAATGAAGTTTAGCTAATAATCTCCTATGTGGCATTTCATTAAACTCCTTTTTGAAAATAGAAATATACAGTATAATATCTACTTTTTTTACTCTCGTCATATACTGTATAGTTACAATATCATTAAAGAAATCGAACAGATTAGTAAGACGGCAGAAATATTATTAATATATATATATATATATATATATATATATATATATATATATATATATATATATATATATATATATATATATATATATATATATATCAACGTAAAGAACGACGCTTGTATAGAAGACATTCTTGCGCGGAATGTCTTTTATACAAGCGTCGTTCTTTACGTTAATTATACTGCGTGTTCTTTGCAGTTGAAAATGTGTGTATATATATATATATATATATATATATATATATATATAATTATATATTATTATTTATGGCATATATATTATTATTATTACTTATATATGTAGGGATGATAACTGTCTGTCTGTCTGGTTTATATACACCTAAACGGCTAAGATAATTTTCACCAAATTTAGTATATACATTGAGGGTGGACCGGGAAGGTTTTAGTAACACACCGGCTTCTCTCCAGTTACCTTCTTTGGGGCGACTAGAACTGCGACCCTTAAATTGCTGGGGTAATCTGCATCAAATTTAGCATACACATTAATGGAGAACCATGGAAGGTTTTAGTTGCGCACGTGCCTCTTCCAGTCCTCCTAAGTTGTGTTTTGGGACGGTTTTTGCTGCACAAGGCGCAGTGGGTTTTATATATATATATATATATATATATATATATATAGCTGATATTCACATTAAACGCGTGAACTTCTTCATTTTGAAATAACCGTGGGGGGAAATGTGAAACATCCACTCCGAGTACTTTCGAGTTTATTTCAACTCCTCTTCAAGGAAACTGATTTTGAATTTTGATTTTTTTTTAATTTATTGAATTCTCCAAATGACTATTTATAAGAATAGAATATCTTTTTAGATTCCCCATCCCCAACTTATGTAAACTCCTTTATCCCATTAGGTTACAAAATCCCATGTAACTTGTCGGGAGCTAGGGATTTGCTTACAGGTTGCTCACTTCTAGAAGGACTTGAAAGAGTATAATTACTGTCTCCCTCACCAGTTTACTCCTTAAAAAACTTGTCTCAAATCATTTTGATTGTTCTCTCTTAAGAATAACTTAGAATAAATTTGTTTATGAGAAGCTTTTCATCTCTGGCCTTGATTTCATCACTTTAAAGAGGCAGTATCTACAACAGAACTCAGTCATAAGAGAATCGAACCCACGTCAATGAAGAAGAGAAAAGAGACAAAGGCAAAACAACGAAATAATAAATAATTCGTCATCTATTAACTGAATTTATTTTTAACATTTGGTATCAGCAATACTCCGACTGTGCTTCTCTCTCCGCTCACCAACTATTCATCTTGTTTGTTTTAAAGAGGTAGGGATTATCGAAGACTCAACGAAAATTCACGAAGAATCATCTTTTTAGACTGATTCGTCACACGAAGATTCATCCTTGAAGATTGATTCCTGAATTCATCGAATTTATCGTATAAAGCTCTACATTGAAGACACTGAAGACATTCAGTTTCTCTATCAAATGAAGCAGCTGAACAATACAGTAGGAAATAATATAATGAATCTTTGATTAGTCTTTGAGCTAATACTACCGGAGTTTATGTATGAGTCGGAACACTTTTCGTAACGTGGAACTGCTGCACCGCGAATAGATTGAAATAGGACTGTTGTATATTACATTTGCGCACTAGCGCATCGCCAAGAATGCGGGTGAACGTGTAGAGTACACATGAGCACTAAAACATCCAGTACAAACCAGTACAGAAAATCACAAGGAATATGAGAGCAAGAAGCATGGAAAAAAACAAAGACAAAGAACCAGAAAAGATTTTATACATTTGTATAAACTTGTGTAAATAAATATAGTACACATACTCATACACATATACATATGCAATAAACTTCTACTTCAACGAACTATACAGAACCATACATGAACCAAAAGAACCGCAAATAATGGAATTATTCTCAAATTTTTAAACAAAATAGCAAATAAATGAATTTGGTTATAATTTTATTATTCGTTTATTGTTTATTTCGATTCGTTCCTTTTCCTTCGCTGTTAAATATTTATATGTGCTTTAAACACTTGCATCGCATATTTAACTAACTTTAATAATTTTTAGAAATCACTTTAAAATTTTTATTGAATTTATTATATATATTAAATAAATAATTGAAAGTGATCTTAGAATTAAAGTTCTTTGATGAAAAATTGTATTAAAATTTTTACTGACTCATTTATTTTTTATTTATTTTTAATGACATATTAAATGCATGACTTTGATTTCAACTTAACCGTACTGACATTTTATTTATTTACTCTTATGTGTACTTATTTCCATCACTTATTCATTCCTTTTTTATTTAATCATTTTCCTTTTATCATTATTATTATTAAAATATTTTTGATCTGGAATGATTTAATTTGGTGTTATCACTTTCATTTTATTTTTATCTTCATTTTCATTATTAATAATACAAAATTGGTTTAAATTAAATGCTGGCATTAAATTTTTATAATTTTTATATTACATCTCGTCAATTTATTATTTAATTTAACAGCAGTAGACACGCCTTTTTTGGGTTGGATTAATTTTTTTGCAATCTCATTAGTAATTAATACACACTCTCTTATGTTAAGAACAACCGTATAAATTCTCGACTTGCGTATGGGAAAATGAACGCATTCCGTTTTCTATGGATCGTACGGTAAACAATTTTACTTGTGTGTAATGAATTCTTTCGAGACAAGTTAGGGAGACTTATTTCAGTCTATTCAATTTTGTGAGCCACACATTTTCTGTATGTTTAATTTTTATGGTGATCTAATTCTTTTATTAGTGAGAACCTTACGAAGTCACGCCAAAAATGCACTGGTTTCTATTCGGCCGTTGGCTGTTTTTCTGCCTTCAACGTTGAAGATTTTTGTGTTTCTTATCATTACATCTATCCTATCTCTAACTATCATGAAATTTATGACACGCTATTCGGCAGTATGTAAAGATTGTTTTAATATTTTTAACTGCTTATATTTTTTTTTTATTTTATTCACTTTTGTATAGTACCCTCTCTTTTTGGCCTACTGTATGATTCGGCTGTCGGACGTAAGAGTCAAATTCCCCATTTCAGATTCCAATTTCTTCATTCTATAATTCTTTCATAGGATTAAGAATGAACAGTATGTCAGCAATAAGGAATTTGATAGGTTAACAATCTAAACTCAAACGGAATTTTCCATTTTATACAAAAGTGTAATTTATATCCGACGTCTCACTTTTGTGCGCCAAAACGAGCATCAGTGACACGTCAGTAGTATGGGCTCAAAATGGGAGAGTGCAATTGCAATGTTGCAAGACCCCTCCCCTTACCACGCTGGGGGTAATCAACCTAATCTGAGAGAGAGAGAGAGAGAGAGAGAGAGAGAGAGAGAGAGAGAGCATCCTTCGCCTGACTCCGCCAGAAGCTTAATAAAGCTCTTGGTCTTTGCACTTGGCTTAGAAGGTACTAATCGGCCAGTTGGCTTAATCAGCCAGTTGGTTTAATTCGCCAGTGGGTTTAGAAGGCTCAATCTGGCTTAGAAGGCGTAAATGGCTTGTTCAGCTGCACATTATTATTTTTGAGTTGCCAGATTGCGCTATTTATTTAATTAAAGCAGATATTCTTGATATTTGGCTTAAAAATCTGCCAGTTGTCTTAAGCCACCAGTCAACTTAGAAGGCGTAACTAGCCATTTGGTATACATATATTTATTTAATTAAATAATATCGTTTATATATACAACCAAAAGAATTAAATAAAACACCATTACATCATTGTTTATGTAGACGAATTATTGGAATTAATTTCATGAAATATATAGAAAATAAATACACAATCAAAATAGTTCATTCCATACACAGTTTAAGCGAGGAATATGTGTATATATATATATATATATATATATATATATATATATGGGGTTCCAAAAAACCTTAGCACCCCCATTTGCAGTTTACATGTTTACTTATATCGAAATAGTTTTTAGTGATTATAAAAATATATAAAATTCTTTATTTATTGCAGGTATTAAAATTACTCTAGCTGATAAAGTGATAATATAATGGCTTCTCAATTAATTGGTGATTCGGAGAGGCAACGTGTGATAGATCGCATACGAACAATAACATTTCGCGAAGCTCGTGATGCTGGAGCCACCTTTATAACACGTTCATGGGTTGCCAAAAAGTTGCGAAGAAGTGAGGACTTCGTCAAAAGAAATTGGAATAAAACTTTGGATGAATGTGAAATGGATACAACCAAATCTGGGCGCCCAAATTTGCCATTCTCTCAGGAAACAAAGGACATCATTGAAAGCGGTACGCGTAAGGGGAAAAACAGCTGTGCTAAACTTTCTAGAGAGATCGAAGTGTTGAGAGGAAAGATCGTTAGTGGTGAGATCATTTGACTGTACCGTCATAGGCAAGGTTTAAAGTCTTGGCATGAACTTTCAAAGCCAAGAAAAACTCAACTTAACATCGATGACAGAATGTGGTTTGCCCATTATCTTGAAGATTGGGATGTGGGTGATTTCATGCATTTAGCCGTCTCCGATGAATTTTTTGTTTACTTAACACGTCGGCCTAACTACCAAAATGATCGAGTGTGGGCCACAACACCAGATGAAATCGATGACAATGAACATTATCGCGAATTATTAAAAAGTCCAGACTGTGTTGGTGTGTTTGTTTTGTTCACTGCAAAGAAGCTCATGCGGGTGCTGAAGCCAAATGGTCAGAGATGGGATGGACAGTATTTTCGTGATATTATTCTATCCCAGCATGTCATTCCTTTTCTAAGAAACCCAAACAATGTTATGGATGTCGATCAGGTCACACTTCTGCACGATAAGGCCCCCTGCTTTAAGGCATTAGCCATTCACCAGTTGTTGCAGAACCATGAGATCGATTCCTTTGGAAATTAAGAATGACCAGGAAATTCTCCTGACCTGAACGTCTGTGAACACATTGGATCAGTTATTAAGGACAAGGTTGAATGTCTCTTGTTTCAAGAACCTGCAGCAAATCGATTTTCGAAGGATACAATGACGCAACACATTGAAACTGTTTTAGCAAATTTGCGTAACGATCAAGATCTATTCACGTCACTTTTGGCAAGCTACCCAAAGCGAATTCAGGCAGTCTTGGAAGCCAATGGCAGGAACACCAAGTTTTAATTGATCTCATTAAATGCAGGATTAAATTCTCTTTTGTAAGGTATGTTTAGTTTTACTGTACCTCCAATGGTTTAGGCCATGGGCAGGGGGGCTAAGGTTTATTGGAGCCCCGTATAAGAAATGCATAAGTTGAACGAGGAATATACTAGGGGCGCTCAATATATTTTGCCACACCCCTTTTTCTCAGCTAAATAATAGGCCATGGGGCTGAAATGTCTTTTGGGCCGTAAGTTTGAACTTTCTGCGCTTCACATAACCGGATATTTCCAGTTTGAACCTCCCATCCTTGTATAAAACCGCTTTTAAACGCCTTTATATAAAACCGATGGTTAACACAGTTTCGAAAATGGCGTCTGACAGTGATTTACGGAGATGTTATTGTTGATCGAAGCACAGTTGGACACTGGTCTAAACGTGTGAGATCATCGGAGAGAGGGAGAGCCAGCCTCGATGATGAGCCACGCAGCAGTCGACCGGCATCGGCTGTGATACTTCACACTGTGCAACGTACTAACAGCATCATTCGATCAAATCGGCGTGTCACATACAAGGAGTTATCACTGGAACTAGGAATTAGTGAAGAAAGTGTGAATACGATAATTCAACAACTGGAATACTCAAAAGTGTGTTCACGGTTTGTTCCTCGCGAACTGACTGAAGATCACAAAACCCAAAGAAAAGAAATTGCTTCTGAGTTGTTGGTTCGATCCGTGAAAGAAGGGGATGACTTCCTTTCACGAACTGTGACTTGGGATGAGACTTGGGTACACCACTTTGAACCTGAAACAAAACGCCAATCCATGTAGTAGCATCACACAGACTCCTCACGCAAGAGAAAGTTCAAACGGCTCCCTCTGCAGGAAAGGTTATGGCCACCATCTTCTGGGACATGAGAGGGGTGATTCTGGTGGAGATTATGAAGAAAGGTCAAACAATAAATTCAGAGGCATATATTACTAACCTACCGAGACTCCAGAGACGTATAAAGCGAGTTTGACCGGAGAGAAAACTGGAAGACGTCCTTCCTTTGCACGATAACATAACACCACACAACAGTTTACAAACAAGAGAGGCCACACAAAAATGCGTTGACTGTGTTACTCCACCCTCCATACAGCCCGGATCTGGCACCTTCAGACTTCCACTTGTTTTTTTAGGCCAATGAAGGATGCTATTCGTGGAAGTTTCAGAGTGACGATGAGGCTGTTGAGGAGGTTAAGAGATGGCTCCAGCGGAACCCAGCAGACTTTTACCAGCAAGGAATAAAGGCCCTTGTTTCGAGGAGGAGGAAAGCCGTAGTAAAGGATGGAGACTATGTGGAAAAATAAAAACTTGTAAAAAAGGTATGTAACTACCTGTGTACAAAATTTCTGGAACTTAGAAGGAAACTTGAAAAGAAGAAAAAAAGGTGGGACAAAATATATTGAGTAGCCCTTGTGTATATATATATACACATTAAAAAATAATAATAGTATAAGAAATACACAAGTTGAACGAAGAATATATATATAATCAAAAAATAATATATAAACATCAAAATACATACACTTTTTGTTCTACTGAGTTTAACTAAAATACTAAAGTCGCACGTGATCGAGTCTACAGTTACATCATTGTTGCTCTGCACTAAACAATAAATACGATTTAACATTATTTCACCGCTCAAGTTATAGGGATGCCTATATTCAATGTAAAGGGCCTTCATATCGTTCAATACTATTTTTGTGCCCACTTTACATTCGGTTGCCAAGTTATCTTTAAACACGGCCAGAATACAATCAAAAGCAAGCACAAAGAGGGCATTTTCAGCCACAACATCATTATTAAATTCAATTTTATAAACACTCCTTTCTAATCGAGGGTTTATTTTTACCGATCCGAGCTTTTCAATGCATAGCGGTAGGTGAGCTCAGCCCTGTACCGCTCAAGTCCTTTGTACAGAAGTTCATAATATTTCAAAGAGCCTAAACCTTTTAAGTAAGCATCCAGACCATTCTTGCCTTGTTCAGTCCTACACTCGGTAAACCCTTCGAGCAGAGCTGTGTATGGGCACTCAAGAACCGTATCAAAATAAAGCATATCCGTAACACGGATAATTTAGGCTTCAGCTTGCGGAAACCGACGATTTCAAACATTCTGTCGGAGATGAATCGGTTTCGCGTAGGGACAAGAACGTTATTATCAGACACATTCTTCCACATCAGCCGTATATCAATGCAAGGCTGCTCGCTATTTATACACAACGTACAAACAATGGCATATGAGGGCGTATCACTAATCTGTTCTCTTCTTGTACCTACACGTACAGGTATTTTATAACGAACCTCACTCCACTTCTCAACTACCACGAAGACTCTATTCATCTCCTCAACACTTAAATAAACAACATTCCGTCCGTTTACCAGAGTTTGTTTGTCTACAAGTCGTTTCAAGTACATAGTTAATGGCACCGGTTTTACGCCTAAACACGCGCAATGACTTCGTCACGGACACATCGTACACGGCATTGAGAATGCTGCTCAAAGGAAGCTCCATCGTATTCTATTGTGAGGAGTGCACGTTCAGTCGGTTCAAGGTCTGAGATGACTATGAGCCACAGGTGGGCGGATCGGCTCGACGGGGAGTGTGGAGGAGTGAATTACATCATAAGCTGATGAATCGTGTACGGTGTTGTTCCAACGTGAAAGAATCATGTGAATACCTGTTTCCCATTAAAATGGGTGGGTGTTTTGAGAATTTATCCATCTGCGATACATGAAGTAATATCGGTTTTAATGTTTTATCACTCCCCAGAATGTGCACCAGACATTTTCGTTCATTTCCACGAACTAAACACATTTTATTCACACTCCAGCGCACTATTTGAGAGAAACACGTGCCATATTTTTCCTTTTTGCTTTGCAGGCGATACTTGTCTCTAAATTCTATTAAAAAGTTACGCAAGCCTTTAGCCACAACCTCACTGCAAACCTCTTCATAATATATATTAATGTAGTGGTAAAAATACTTCAGATTCTCCATTATGACAAGATTTACATTCTCAGCGAAGGGTACGAGTACTCGGTATGATGCACCATCACATAATACTGCTTGTCACACCACTCATCAACAAGACTCACTAACCATAACCGTTGCTTCTCTTCTGCACGTGTTGTTTCTTCCACTTCACCGTATATGAAAGCTTTTATAAAGTTTAGTCCAAGAACATAGTTCAATACATCGTTTGTACCAGAAAATCCTGCATTGCTCTCGCCAGAATAGCCGTAGAGTATTTGAACCTCTTGTTCCTCAAGCTTCGCACGGTTCAATGTAGCCTTAAAAGCATCAAAGGAGGGAGGGATAGGGAGTCTTTCAGTATCCACAACATCTTCACACTTTACCGAATACCACTTCATAAAACTGGAGCACGCAATATTAAAGGTAACCATCACTATTTTTCGTGTACGTGAGATTTCTTTAAATACACTTCTGAGATCCAGGACTTGCATCGGTCAACTGAGCATGCAGGGGTAGAGATATGCCCAGGTAGTAGCAGGGGTCACGTGACCATTGGTCGATTATACAGGGGACGGAGCTTAGGATTTTCCTGAGCACACACACACACACACAAAGGAAACAATGAAACGCTAATTGAAACACGATTTATTTAATAAACATATCAAATTATTCAATATATATATATATATACGGTATATATATATATATATATATATATATATATATATATATATATATATAAACAAATGCATGTAGTAAACAAAATGAACATATCGTTAACAAGTGAATAGACATTTATATATAACAATCTAGGATTATGGCATCAAAGAGTACCGTATCATAACGTACCAGGCGCCTGGTAACGTTTCCTATAGGTGTTACGGCATACCTTCGTACCCCTAACTTCCTTCACGCCCTCCAGCTTCTGCCCCCGAAAATTGTGGGTCCCTACAGTCAGTTGGGGCGGATGATCGTCCTCATCTTCCAAGCACACTAGATCCTTTAATGAGTCAAAGTTAACGACCCGTCGGTTCGCCTGGTTAAGCGTAATACCCTTAGCATTCACGATATATTTCATATCCTCCCACATCTTCACCCGTACTCCATAAGTTTTTGGACCTGTTGAGACAAAAGAGTCGGCGTATGCGATATCTCCATACTCATCCTTGATCTCATCAGTCAACTCTCCCAGGAATTCACCAATAGGCGGCATGTATTAATCCTCCTTCCTGTAAATATCACACTATCTGTGTCGGCGTACAGAACCCTCTGCCCAAGAGAATGCAATAGACCCCAAAGTTTGATGCGTGATAAGGCCGTTGTGAAACTGGCTACAGGTATGTTTGTAACACGCGATGTGTCTGTGGCCAATTCGGTAATATTATAATTTATTATGTACGTATTACCTACATTCACGATCTCCATGACCTCTTTATCGGGAGCGTTGGCATAATCCCAGACCTCGTTATAACTTTGGGCTAGGTGAACGTTCCCCTTGCCAGTATTCTGTGCAAATTTTCCCCAAAGACTATTTAGACACAACTTTGCACTAAAACTCCTGCCTGGATTTTTTACAATTTGGGGACTGTCAATGGTCAAGTTGTATCCCTTGACGGTCAAAGTAACGCTGAATATAAGACGATTTTTCATCTTTGGTATCAACTCGCGGATACCCTGATGCTTCTACCTTATCCTTCAAAAAAGTGTTTATGCATAACGTGAAAAGGTTGGGGAGCTTCTGAAGCCTCCACACCTCATATATCTTCAATATTCTGTAGCCATGGCGAACGTCTAGGGACAGCTCAGGGTTTGTATCTACGCCTCTGATCTTACGGTGGTTGGCTGTGTGATTACAAGGCCCAGTTTTATCCTCTGCGCACTTCACGCACAGGGGAAACATAAGCTTGTGGTCTATAACGACGGGTAAGATCGGCATCCATAAATTGCTAGGGGGGAGCACGTCTACAAAAGAAAGATCGAAATAGTTCTTGTTCAAATTTGCTGAGAATTCCTCGATGATGGGCAGGGCTGATCCCACCAGTTTTTCAGGTGCACCTACAGGGTACGGATTGTTCTTCATCACGTAGGGGTATAAAGAGCAGAAGTCGTAGTAATGGAGTTTCACGCCCTCCGTACGCGGAAAGTATAACTTGAAGGGATTTGTACGCCATCCGAAAAAATATCACCGCATTTGAAAGGCTCCAGCACAATTGAACGCTTGATCGTGTTTATCTCTCCACGGTATTGTCCATCTGTTTCCATCCGTGCATCATACTCATTCTCCCACAAGATCTTATGAATGAACTGGGTGCCTATAAGCTGATCGCGGGTGAGGGTCCATGCAAGACTGCCAGCAGGAGATCTACTTTGGATATCTCCTACGATCTCGCACTCAGGACGGGGGCATCCGTGCCACCAACAGCCGTTAAAGGAGTACGCAGTCTTCTCACCAGTGGCACGGTTTTCGCTTAGACGATCGACCCCAAAAACACGACCATTAACCTTAATGGGTACTTCGCCCGTGTTGCGGGCATGCTTTATGTATACACTTGTCTGCTGCTGTATGTGTATGAGCCCGTAAATAGCCTTGTGCCCATAACTGCGAGGGTTGTTTCTGTGAATGACGGCTAGGGTGTCTTTAGGCATGAAGTTGTTCTTGAACACTATAAAGCACAATGAGGCGATCGTGGTTGCGACTTCTAACGGATCGCATTTGAAACGACCTATGTACATCTTTCTAACGGCCTGGAAGCATACTCTAAGCACGCGCACATCATTCACGCAATAACACTCCCATTCATCAGCTATATTGTGAGGTTTAGATTCATTAAAACTGTTGTAGTATCGGTCAAAATCTTCACGTCCACCTGTACTCATACATTCATAGTTAAAGTAATGTTTGGTGGAGGTAGTCCTACGTAATTTAAAGTTTCGCTAGTGAGGAATGTGTAAGAGAAATATCCCTTTGAAACTTCGGCGGCTACGCCCATTACCTTGCGTAGCTTGGTTAATTTACAAGGTGTGAATAATAAAGTGTCTTTAAACTGTACATTACCTCTTATTTGCATCTGTATAAGTTTGTTTCCTCTTTTCAAGGGATCACCTGTAAATATCTCTGATGAATCGTGCTGAAGCAGCCCTTATAAAGGAACTGTGTGTCAAATTTTGTTCCGTTATGGGCAAGAATCTACAGTCATTTTTTTTAACTTGTCCGCTAACTTGACAATAGAGGACACAAAGAGTTTCACGGGACTGTCGTGTGCAATCGTTTTAAAAACGTTTGTCCGTTTGCCACATTTGTGACACTCATCACACTCAACCTCCATGCCTGTAAATAGCCTGAGAATTGAAGTTAGGAGCATAAGGTGTGGCAGTATGACCCGCAACACGAAACACACGGTGAATATCTACCGTGAAGTTATCCATATTGAAGACTGTACTACTTTGAGAGGTCTGCATTATACGGCCTAATATATACTCTATATCTACAGCTGCCAAGCGTCTGACTGTCATTACTACCCAAAACTCATCTACATCCCCGTCATCTGACCCGAACCCAGAGGACAGCCTCGTCCTGTCTTCACGTTCGTCGCGGTTCTGAAGGTCAAACTCAACAATACGTCCAACAACGCGCCGTAGTCCGTGTTCAACACCAGTCCTATACATGGATCTAGGATCAACCCTGACTATATACCGATTTCTAGTTAGGGCTGGGGTGGGGGTGGCTGTGCTCATCAACTCGCATGTTATACCATCCTCTACAGAACGAGAAGCTGCTTTTGTTGCGGAGGATGTACCCGGAGTTGAAGAGGAATAAGGGACAACAACTTTATTTGAGGAAGGAACTATTGTGGGGCTTGTGTCGTAAGACGTAGAGGGTTGGGACTCTATTACTGGGGATATAACAAACGGTGCACTCCTGGCACGCTTTATACCTGACGTGCAAGGCTCTTCATCATGCCTCCTCTTTGAATTGTCGCGTTGTGGTGTTACAGGTGTGGGCTCGTTAGCGGAACTGGAGTCTGTGACAAGAACTACACTGTCATTGGGGTTGTCTGTAATATCGATGATGGGGACATGATGCTGTACCTCATCGTCATTCACAGTTCTGTGGAAGAAGAGGAAAAACAGGACTGTAGAATATAAGGAACACTACTTAAATTTTTATCATACACCCACTTAGGATTGTGACGTGTTAGAGATGGATTCTGTAGAAAATTCAGGTTCACGAGCCCATCCACATGTATTATATCTGACCCTACAGGATGTGGTAAAACTGTGTTTATGCTTAAAATCATTACCCTTCGTTGGTACCGTGGGGTGTTTGAACACCCCTAAAAATTTTTTTGCTCGTATTTCTCAATTGGCAACACTAATATTCCTGCTCTTCCCAGTACCTTTCCGAATCTGTGAGTGGAGGGAGCACCAAGAGTCCTGCAGTCCTACCCCTGCTTGTGTGAGAAGTAGACGAGATTTTGTCCTCGTGGGGTGTGCAGTCACCCCTCGGTACTAACCAAGTAAGTTTTCATGATTTATACATTTTTAAAATTTTTTTCTTTTCAATGGAAAATAATATAATATAAAATAATATAAGTAAAATAATATAAGTTTATCTAAGATAATGCAGATTATCAAATAATATTTGCTTTATGGAAGATTTCTAATGGATTGGAGCTATAAAATTCATGTTAACTTTTCAGATACAAGATGGCCGACGACGAAAAAGAGATGGAGAGGATTCGGAAGTTGTTGGACGAATGTGACGTTGCATGTGATCCAGAAGATGACAGTGAAGGTGAATCAGATTTCGTGGAGGAGGATGAGCATATTCCTGACTCTGATTGCTATGAATCGGGGCCTGATGATCCACCACAAGAGCCCCAACGGAAACAGCCCAGACGTGATGGGTGGCTGGGAAAAGACAAGAAAACGTGGTGGGAGGAGAAAGTACGTAATGTAACAGTTCGTACCCGTTCTCATAATGTCTTCCGGGGGAGAGAAGGACCAAGAGGACCAGCCCTAAATGCACAGTCACCTACTGACTTCTGGGGACTCTTCATCACTCCTGAAATAGTGGATTTATTGGTTGACAAGACTAACCAGTTCATCAGTGACAAGAGACAGAATTATGCTCAGACTAGCAGGGCAAGTGACACTGACATTGTAGAAATGAAAGCCTTTCTTGGCCTACTACTTTTAGCTGGTCTTTATCACAGCAACAGAATGAACCTTGATGATCTGTGGAATTCTGATGGCACTGGTGTAGAGGTATTCAGAATGACAATGTCATTGCATCGCTTTCATTTTCTCCTATGTTGCATACGATTCGATGACAAAGCAACACGCCCTGCAAGAAGGCAAGTGAATAAGCTTGCCCCAATCAGAGACCTCTTTGAGATGTTTGTTGAAAACTGTCTGAGGAACTATTCCCCATCAGAGCTTGTGACAATTGATGAGATGCTTGCAGCCTTCAGGGGCAAATGTCCCTTCAGACAATATATACACCCAACAAACCAGCCAAGTATGGAATAAAGATACAGGCAATGACTGATGCAAAAACTTACTATGTATGTAAAATGGAAATATATGCAGGAAAACAGCCTGATGGCCCATTCAAGGTAGACAATTCATCCATTGCTGTGGTCACAAGGCTTACCTCACAGATCTCAGGATGAGGCAGAAATGTCACGTTTGACAACTGGTATACCACTTACCCACAACTCCAAAAGCTGCTTGATGACCATCAATTGAGTGCGGTGGGCTCACTCCGAAAAAACAAACCTGATATTCCTAAGGAATTCTTAGAGGTAAAGAACAGAGCTATGTATGACAGTATGTTCGGCTTTACAGATAAAGTGGCACTAGTCTCATACACGGCAGACAGTAAGAAGAAGAAGGAAAATGTTGTTCTCGTCAGCAGCATGCACTATGGTGACAGAATTGAGCCAAATTCTGGTGGTAAGAAGAAACCTGAAATTATCACCTTCTACAATTCAACTAAAGGAGGCGTTTATATGGTCGACCAGATGACAGGGGAGTATGACACTTCAAGAAATAGCCGTCGTTGGCCCATGACTGTTTTCTACACTCTCCTGAACATCTCAAACATAAATTCCTACATCCTATACTGTCACAACCCTCAGAACAAGCTAAAGCGCCGCTTGTTCATCAAGAATGTAGCTATGCAGCTTATAGAGGACACTCTGAAGAGGAGAATGCAGAACATACATCTGAGGAAGGATCTCAGAGAAGGAATTAGAAGAATGTTGCCAAGAGCTGTAGAGTCCTCAACACCCTCCCAGCCACAGACATCACGGGGGGCAAAGAGATGTACATTCTGTGCCAGGTTACGTGATCGTAAGGTGAAAACAGTGTGTAACAATTGTGATAAACATGTATATAGAGAACACAGCAAGTGTTTGCGGTTATTTTGATGAGTTTTCTATTATTTTTTGTTTTCTATTATTGTCTTGGTGTACTTTGGCAGGAATAACAACATATTTTTTATAGGGAATCGGTAACAGAACATTTTGCTATTTTTATGTCACAACATTGACAGATCTCTTTAGTTAGGATTGTAGTAAAGAATGAGAAAATTAAACTCAATTATGCTTTTACATACTTATGTTTATAATTTTATAATTACAATTTATAATGATACTGAGAAAAAATCGTATCATGTATAATCCTGCAAGCCTTTACCTAATAAATGAGTATTTAGAATCAAAACTTTATTTTATTTTTGTTCAACCATTTTTTTTTATACAAAAATGAAAAATTTCAGCTACATTGAAATTAATCTGTTCATTAGTGAGTGGAGGAATATGTTGAGGCAGCTATATGAATATATTAGAGGGTTGGGTACGATTCGATGTGGCCGACTCGATGCGACCCAACTCGATGTGGCCGACTCGATGTCAGGACAACTCGATGTCAAGCCAAGTCGATGCCAGGCCAAGTCGATGCCAAACAGTGTTGTAGTCGAGTCTGAAGCCAAGACCGAGGCCGAGTTCAATAATTACCTTACCTACCTAACCTTACCTAACCTTACCTAACCTAACCTACCTAACCTAACCTACCTTACCTTACCTAACCTTACCTAACCTAACCTTACCTAACCTACCTAACCTAACCAACCTACCTAACCTTACCTTACCTACCTAACCTTACCTAACCTAACCTTACCTAACCTACCTAACCTAACCAACCTACCTAACCTTACCTTACCTACCTAACCTTACCTAACCTAACCTTACCTACCCTACCTACCCTACCTTACCTAACCTTACCTAACTTACCTAACCTAACCTAACCTTACCTAACGTACCTACCCTACCTACCCTACCTTACCCTACCTTACCTTACCTTACCTAACCTACCTACCCTACCTTACCTAACCTTACCTACCCTACCTACCCTACCTTACCTACCTTACCTAGCCTTAATTATTTTTTATGCTTTACTTTTTCTTCTTAAAATACCCTTAAAAGATAATAAAGCACAATATGCTTCGACTTGGCCTGGCATCGACTTGGCCTGGCATCGACTTGGCTTGACATCGAGTTGTCCTGACATCGAGTCGGCCACATCGAGTTGGGTCGCATCGAGTCGGCCACGTCGAATTGTCCCTGCCCCATATTAGAAACTTTAGTAATTTGAATTTTTTGAATTGAAAAGGGAGAGATGTTCTCAAAATTTGTGCATAAAGTTATATGGTGCTATTCGACGTATCAGTCAGTGTTCAACGAGTACGAAGATGATATTTTGTCCCACAAAGGTGTACATGACGTTAATTCGTTAAAGGGAAATGAACATACAGTCATTGTAATTGACGATCTCATGTTGGGAATGTATAAAACGTTTTCCGAGACATTTACAGTGTTCTCCCACCTTAACATAATCGTGTTCTTCATCAATGAGAATCTATTTTTCAAAAACAGATACATGCGCGATGTGTAGTTAAATACACATTATCTAGTCTTATTCGCGCAACGTAGAGATGTGTCACAAATTGGGGTATTAGCCAATCAAATGTTCCCAAATCAGCGTAAGGAGTTTTTGGAAATTTATAAAGAAGCTACACGTTAACGTTACGGATATTTGCTTTGTGACCTTCATCCGCGAAACACGTTTAGGGTTTTCTAAGAACGAATATATTTCCAAACGAGACTGAAACGGTGTATATTCCAGAATGACAAAGAGGGTAAAGAAATACCATGAATTAATAAAAATCTATCATCGCCTGCCCCGGACAATGCGACAGATGTTTGCTAAAAATATGGATAGGACTTTTTAAAATGCATCTGTGAAATCTGTTTTAATGTTATAAATTGCAATGTATCAATGAAACCCCCTCAGAGGGCTCGTCTACGCCGTTACAAGAACATAATACGTACACTCGCTCGTAAAAGTCAGACTATGGGGAAGATAAAACGAATTATTGTACAAAGACGGGGGGGGGGGTCATTCCTCCTCATCTTATTTTCAGTTTTGGGGCCTTTATTGACTAGATTAATATAATGAAGAAAGTGGTAGTGATTCCACACGAGGTGTATGCTTCATTGCAAAGTTCAAAGAGTCCAGACACTGTTCTAGAACCCCTTAAAAGCAGGCTTAACCCTTTCACGGCTGGTACCATCCATTGGCGAAGCAGCCAAAAAAAATCATCTTTATATAGATTCATGAGTCATGACTTATAGAGGTTTTCCTATATATAGTTTTTCAAAGATTTTGTGTTAAATTGGCAATGTATTTATGTATATTTTATGTTAAATTGGCAATGTATTTATGTATATTTTGTTAAATTGGCAATGTATTTATGTATATTTTATGTTAAATTGGCAATGTATTTATGTATATTTTATGTTAAATTGGCAATGTATTTATGTATATTTATGTTAAATTGGCAATGTATTTATGTATATTTTATGTTAAATTGGCAATGTATTTATGTATATTTTATGTTAAATTGGCAATGTATTTATGTATATTTTATGTTAAATTGGCAATGTATTTATGTATATTTTATGTTAAATTGGCAATGTATTTATGTATATTTAGACGCCGCGCAAAATGACGCTTCCACCTTGGACAAAAGCAGGTAGGAGCATGGACGGAAAAGGTTAGAATGCAACTGCATTTCAATGTTGATCAAATGAGTGCCAGTACCATCCCCCCACCGCCCAGGGTGCCAAAAAAAAGAAAGGAAAAGGGAGGAATTCCCCCAGCTGCGACAGCTGGGGGAGTTCACCTAACCTAAGAGACATTGGTGGAGAAGGTGGGATGGCCTCACCGCCCCCAAAGGGGTATACCTAAGCTACGAGAGAGAGAGAGAGAGAGAGAGAGAGAGAGAGAGAGAGAGAGAGCGAGTCGAAGACAGATCATCCTTCGTCTGGCGCAGCCATACACATAATAAGAGATCTTCACAGCATCATTTGGCTTAGAAGTGTCTTTCAGCCAGTTGGCATAGAAACCAATGCCCGCCAGTCATATCGGCCAGTTGGCACAGTATATATATATATATATAATTTTGAGCAGCCATTTGCTCTAAAAGCGCACACACACTAAACCGACTATATATATACACACACTCATAGATTCCACACCCACACCGACTATATATATATATATATATATATATATATATATATATATATATATATGCTCTTCAAGAAATGACTCAAATATTACTAGGGGAGACCTATCATTTTCTAGAACAACTTTAACCCCAGTGTTACCAGTAAATGGAAATCTCTACTTACGGTAGAACTAGTCACTCAAGCTTCTTCACTGCCATTATTATTGTCTATATTATCAATTAATTCCAAATTCTCAGTTGCATCTCTAATAATATTGAGTTCCGATTGTAATTCATTATCAGAATCACTGGATGAGTCACTATCATCATCAAGATCATCTAAAAAGTAATCATCTAAATCATCCTCTAACAAGCATTGTAATTCACTATCACTCACAATTTTTTTTCTTCGACTCATTTTATGAGGGTAAAGTATAAACAGAATATAAAGAAATTTGCACTGTAGACACAAAAAAGGAAATATATATATATATATAAAGAAACCATTAGACACAAAATTAATAGCACTAATTACCGGTAGGCATTCAGAGTCAAACTGGTGTAAATAACGGCTAAAATCCTGCTATATAAATTTTTTTTGGACCCTTTAGTTGCCAATTACTTTTTAAAAAGCATAAATATAAATATAGGTGCGTTAGACTTTGAAAGCTACCAATTTTAGAACACCATCTATTTATAGTGTTTCAGACAAATATGCCCTATTTTGGTATCGTCTATTTGTAGTTATACAGACGTTAACGGGTTAAAAGAATGGAAAGCGAATTGTTAATCCTATTAAACAGTGAAAAAACACCTGATGAGAAAAGAACCTTACAACAAGAAGCTCTGCAGAAATTTCTTCACGAGTACGAAAATTATAAGAATCTTACAGAGATCCTTATGGTTATGAGGCATAACACGGATAACGATAAGCATGGCGACATAGGACCTGTGTCCGACGTTAAAGCTGAACAACCAAAGAATAATGGGTCGACCCCACAACATATCGAGCATGTACTAAAAAGGACCCTCCCACATACATTGACGAATAAAGGTTTAAGTCTTTATAATCTATTGAATGAGGACCCCAACATAGAGTGGACCGATACAGTGAGATCATTGTGGAAGGAGCAAAGGCACAGGGATCGAATATCGTAGACATCGTTCATGATCTAGTGAGAAAGTGGGATAGGCCCTCACCATCAGGATGGAAACATATTAAAGAAAGACTACAACAAATAAATGTCCCCAAAACATTGATAGGAAATCTGAACAGGTTAAAAGACTTAGAATATGCCTTGCATGTGCCACAACTAAGAACGCCATCACCCACAGCTGTAGCATATCTGAAGAGGAGAAAGAAGAGGTCAAACAACAACAACGGTCAACCCTATCCACGTGCCTCTAAAATAGGCAAATGGCTAACATATTAAGAAGACGTTATTATGGCATTTCTAGCCGAGCCTCCTACGGAGGCGTTGATAGACATACAGCAGTGTTTACAATGATGGAGTAGGGAAAACAGACGTTGAGAGGTTTTTGCGGAAGCAGGACTTCATAAGCCTGTGAGAAAAAGGTTTAAAACAGCCAAGACAACAGCGGTATCGAGTGACCCTATTTGGCAAGCAGATTTAACAGACATGCAAAGATATTCAGTATATAACGATGGTTACCGCTACATACTATTTATAGTAGATGTATTCTCTAGATATCTGTGGTTAGTTCCTCTGAAAAATAAATCGCCTGAAACAGTTGCTAAAGCCACCAAAACGTTGATGTTGAAGGAAAACCGGGGGTTCCTGGCTATTTTTGTACATAAGGCCTCTTTAGCTGAAAGAGTTCAACGTACCATAAAGGAACGCATTCACCGTTATTTTACACATAAAAACACATAGAGATATATAGACATTCTAGAGTCATTGGTCTGAGCGGAATGATCAAATGGTATGCAGACATAAAGCCTGATGTGAGAAGAGATATTCGTAGAACACCACCACGCTCTACACGTTTCAAAATCAATGATTATGTAAGGCTGTCGCGTTCGGGAAATAAATTCGCGAAGGGATTTCAACAAGGTTGGACACGTGATACTTTTAAAGTTAAGGCTATGAGACCTGAAGGTGAGATAATGCTGTATTACGTTGAAGATTTGAATGGGGAAGAAATCGCAGGAGCCTTTTACCGCGAAGAGTTGCAGAAAGTGACATTTAATTTAGAAAAAAATATGTTTAAAATTGAAAAAATTTTAGGCAGCGAAGGCTCAGGAAAGAGAAAAATTAACCTGGTGAAATGGCTAGGGTACCCAGAAAGCTTCAACACCTATATAAAAGCTAATGCAATAATGAAGCTTAAATAGTATGCAACATGGCGCCTAACCATTTCTACGTCACATTCCCGTCCTCTTCTTCTCTGTCTGTACACCCTAACAACACCCTGGCCAACTTTGTATCAGAATGCCATGGGCCCATTGAATTGGGTCGTGATACGTATGAGGTGGAGATATGCGAAATTCAGCTGGACACCCTCTTTTTAAATATTAATTATAAAGAACCCGTTTTTACGGTTCTTAGAGACCTTGATAAGTGTGAAAAAGCCGGGGTAACTCGGAATGAAACCATAAGTATCGCCCGGATTGGAGACGCACGGTATTACAGTACAGTAGTAACACTAGTCCGGGCCGTTATGGTGCGGCTGAGGATGTTGTAAGAGACTTAAACGTTAGTTTAAAATACTCAAATCTTACGGCTGATTTAGTGTACGAAATCGTAAACAAAGGAAACCCTGCACATACTCTAATCCTAAAATCACAGGCTAACAGAAATATTAAAGACAAAGGGTTGTTCAAAATTATAACCGAGGGGCGATATTGATCAGCCTTCCAAAGAGATACCTTTCACGAGGTACAACATGACTTGTCCAGCCTAATGTATCAGATAAAATTGGAGAAATTGGTTGCTGGCTATACATCCCCAGACATGTGCTATATTTACAGCAATATAGTGGAGCACCAGTTTGTTGGGGATACCCAGGCACGCCTGCTGCACATTGCTCACATTCCCAACAATAGAGGGAAGAGCTTGAGTATTACATATGACAAATCCCATTATGTGAATGTCGAAGCTAATCTAATAAGCAGTATCTCAATATATATAAGAACGATTAAAGGAAAAAAATTCCCAATTTCCCATTTGGTGATGGGAGCTTAACAGTTAAGCTGCACTTTCGACTCACTGAGTTATAATGGACAGAAAGCCTTTCACAGTCTATCGAGGTGTGAGATACCAGCGTGGGAGTGGAATTGGGTCCATTTTTTCAACCATACTACGTACGGCTGTCCCCTTGCTGAATAAGGGTGCCAGATATATCGGGAGAAAAGCGCTACAATTAGGTTTTAACACTGCAGAAGACATAATGGGTGGGGCTAAACCCAAAGAAGCTCTAAAAAAACACTTAACCCTTTAAGGACAAAAGGTACAAATTGCTAACGTTTCAAATACACGCATTCCTAACTTAACCCTACAAAAAATTCAGGGCTTAAAGGGTTAAAGCGTACACGAGACGAAATCATCAAAGATGCAAAGAGAAAAATGCGTGGTGGTGGGAAGAGGTAGAGGCCTGTCCGGAGAATGGGATTACCAGCACGTGGCATTCAACGTAAAATAATATAAAAAAGAAGTGTTCTAGGTGACTGAAACCTAGAGTAGACCATTATTTTGACTGATATAAGCTAAGGATATTGCTCTCATGAATCATAGACTGTTTACTACTTGTCGAGAGAGGTGGCACTATTTCTGACTCGTCATGGCACGCTTCTTCCATCCGTGTAGTTCACAATGTTGTAAATCGGAGCTGTTCCTCTTTGACATGCCCCAAACTCTAATTTATATTCAGCACAGTGACTTTATTACAATTAATCCGTTAAACACAATTAGCTCCCCGAGTGCTCCTATAGAATTCGTGATACTCAGCTAAGGCCCTTACTTTTTTATCCAAGCTGTGTGCACATGTACGCTAAACTACGTATAGCCCATTCTGATGGAACGGACTGAGATGAAAAAATGTTGTATACCCTGAAACAAACTTACTGCACTCCATATTCAACCAGTGTGAAGTACAGTGCGTTCGAAAAGTCTCTCCGCAGTCAACAACACTTAAAAAAATTGTTTGACAACAAGTGTAGACGAGTTGCTCTGTGCCTGCAAAATGGTGGAAAACACTTTCAACACATGCTGTAAAATCAAAAGGTTATGTAATAAAATCACTAATTCATGGTTGAATGAAAACATTATAGTTTTTCAATTTCCTATGCGTTTACCATAGCACTGCGGAGAGACTTTTCGAACGCACTGTATATTTAAATCAGGTTAACATATCGGCAGGAACGGGGTACTCTCACCTATGAGCCTATCTGGAAAATGTGCTAAACTTTTCCAAAGAAGTGAAAGATACCTTTTTAACTGCCGAGGGCTATTATCAGACTAAAGACGAAAGTAGTATAAAGGACAAATTTAAAAATTCTAAAAAGATATTTGAGTGTTTTGGACCCCTGCATACAGACTTCACATTCCAGGAGAAGTTGCTTGTGACTGAGGTGGATATGAAAATAAAGCTCACCCGCACGAATCCTGAAATTTGTTTAAGTCTGGGAGCTGATCAAGAAGAGGGTGCAAAGCCTTTTCTTATTCTTATTATGGAAACATACCTTCCCGTACGCCGTGTGAAATTAAGTTGACTTAAACAAATAGAAATTAAGAAAAATTTACTACATGGCACAGTAACATACCCAATTAACAGACTACAGATCAAACTATACACGGTGCCAGCAAGGTTGACCTCGAAAAAGATAGAAAACCTGGCCCTGGGAGTTCTACCTAAAAAGATATTAATTGGAATTTAGAATACGCTTCGATGAATGGAAAATATAAAAGAATGCCTTTAAATTCGAGAATTTCGTCCTTAAATTTATAACTATACGTCAATCAATGGTGCTGCATTGGGCGGGGCATTGGATATGTTCCCGCTTTGCGCGAGAGCATATAGTAATCTGGCCCATATTGCAGTTGCTTGTGATGAACTCGGGATTAGGATAACGCTGAAAGAATTCATCAATCAATTTAACCCTTATCCGTTTGACATCACACCTGACTTATCTGCTAGTGTAAATACACATTTAAGTCCACAACAGAGTGGAAACATCTCAATCAGATTGGAATTCGCCAAGCCGATAGACGCTCCTATTATTGTAATAGTATACCTCGAGTCTAAAGCCCTAATAGAAGTTGAGAGATTTAGAGGCGTTGTCACTGACTTAAAATGGACGCGAATACACTTCAGAGAGTAATGAGTAGTGAACGAATCACGCGCTCCAAATTTATCGGTGTGTTTGCGAAGAATGAAACATTGAAATTGCCAACTACGAGAGAATGCGGTGATGTTATTGTGAATAACGATGTTATTGGTGGTGAAGGGATTCGTTAGATAGCTATCTACTTTAAAAATAGGGACCGCCTGTACTATTTTAATTCACTCGGGGACTCATCCATGGAATGACGTTATTTTTGTAAAATTTCTCGGACAGCTATACAGTCCCGAAATTGTCTGGAATCCCTATCGATTCCAGGAATATTTTAGTAACGTATGTGGTATGTATTGCCTTTCATTTCTCATGCACATGTCACGTGGTAATGAATTTATAAATTTTTAAAAATTATTCGATCCGTGTCACACTGAGCGGAATGATCAAATGGTATGCAGACATAAAGAAAATGTTTCCGTTTGTGCGAACTCGATGTGTTGTATGATGTTTTGCTCGTATATACATCTAAAGTGAATAATTGCATCAATGTTGTCTTCAATAATGTTAGTTTATGTATTCTGTAGCCTATTTAAAATGTAACGACAACTAATTCTGTAGCTAATTTACGATGGATATAAAAAATTGTACTATTTTATAAAACATGATTTCTATCATTTACTAAATTGATGAAAATACATTGAGTCTTCTTACCCGAAACACATGTAAAAGAAAAATGCTCTTACCCGAAACATAAGGAAAAGAAAAAAGCTTACATTATTTCGTTGATAATGTGGCTATCACAAAAAGATTGTACAACACGAGTCAGCTCCTCATAGGACCTTTAAAGAGAAAGGATAATTTTAAATTAATTTGATTAGTTCATACATTTTTCTGAATCTTTTTTAATAAAATCCATTTGCTTTTCATAAAAAAACACATACAGAGTGTGTATATATATATATATATATATATATATATATATATATATATATAGAGAGAGAGAGAGAGAGAGAGAGAGAGAGAGAGAGAGAGAGAGAGAGGGAGTTACAATGTGAAGTATCAAATATCTTCGAACCGCTCAGAGAAGTTTGTGACTCCTTTAAAAGAAAATACCGAATAACTTCACATTCCAAATTAATTTATTATGGAATTTTATAAAATTATTTAAAGCTTGCACAGGAGTCTTGTTTGTTATAAGTTTAAAAAATTCAACGATTTTTGATGAATAGAAATATCAAAACAGGACTTTACCATGATATTAATTATTAATTACTAATGCAAACTAATCTATAAGTTCGCGACTAAATATAGGCCAGAAAAAATAAAATAAAATAGAAATACAGGTACATAAATTTTTATACTCACATTTCAACTGCATTCCATTGCGCCGGATCGTAAGGAGCGTCATTTCAAATATCATCAACTGTTTGCGTTGGAAATAATCCGTCCCGATCGGTTGCGTTAAAAAGACTAATTGTAGCCACCGCGGCAGTGTCTCCGTCTGTATAAATCCTGTAAACTGTAAAGTTGTTGTGACTGACTCATGATGCGTGTGTTTATTCACTGGTAAAATAACTGCTGTGAGTTCCAGGTGAAATTACTTCCTTTTATATGCATGATTCCCAATTGTAAACACCTCCCCCAGAAGACTAATAGATGGTTTGTAAGTTTGTTGATTGGTTGTCAGTGTAACTTGGCGGACTATGTTAAATTTTGTGCCAATCAGCTGTCGTAACACCGATATAACGGACCCACGCTTTGGGTAATGACGTTCTGATTGGTCACCTTCACGAATAATGAAGGTGTGCCTTTATGAAATTGAGCTTATTCTCTCCTCAGATTTATTTTCAATGCTCACATCTCAAGGTGAATGAGTGAATTGCCCACTCGCGCGCTCTGTCACGGTGCCCCCAAGTATTTTGCATTAATATATAAGATTTTTATTTTCCATTATTATATAAGATTTGAAATATCTCCACAACGCTAATATTCTTACAACCCTGGCACGAATTTTTGTTCAGAAAATGAGTGTGAATACTTTATTTGTGCTTATTTGATTGCAGTTGTACTATTATAATACTCTCTATATTTCCAATTTATGTAATTTGTTTGTATTAATAAATAAAAACAAATGTCGGTCTCTTTGCACTCATCGACTCACAGCTTCATCCTCAGATTTCCCATTTTGGACATGGGTTAGGTTAGGTTGTTACATTGGTTATGGAATCGAACCATGGGTCGCTACATCATCTGGACACTGTCTCCCGTCCAACTACTACCCAGACCTAGGTTAGGTTAGGTTAAGTTCATAAGAAAGACCAGACCTAGAGACAATCACTACTTATAAACCATTAGTTAAAGAAAGGTACTTTTTTAGACTAGATTTTCCTTATATTTTTTCTTAGGCTGTTAGATTAAGTTTGGTTAGGTTCCAGTTACAAGGAGAATCTATGGTCTGAACTGCGGGTCACTACATCATCATCAAGAGGAGATACGTTAGGTTAGGTTAGGTTCCAGTTACAAGAAGAATCCATGGTCTGAACCATAGGTTAGGTTAGGTTAGATTAGGTTACAGTTACAAGGAGAATCTATGGTCGACCATACCTAGATACATTCTCTATATATAAATCTTTATAAACCATTAGTTAGAGAAAGGTTCGAGACATGGGTTCGATAACGTAAATAGAGATAGCTTTCTCTTTGTTCAGTAACAGGGCGAATACCCACCCAACCCAGGAGCCTGCATGCTGGCGCGAACAAGAGCCTCACCGCCGAAGTCAGACACAGAAATGATGAGTTGCAACATGAAATGTACATGGGTCCTGCATATTGTAGCTGTCAATTATATCATTTAATTTATTTATAGGCCTATATATTAAAAGAATTTCACTATATATATATATATATATATATATATATATATATATATATATATGTATATATATATATATATATATATATATATATATATATATATATGTATATATATAAATAATAGTATCTATAGGTCTGATGAATGAGTGAATTGCTGTCTGATCTCCTCTGTTATTATTTTTTATGCTTATTTTCCATCGTTTAAAGTGTGTATTTCTTATGCTGAGGGAAGGATTTGCTGTCTGATCTCCTCCCTGTATATCAATTTAATAGAGAGGTTGAGTCCTTCTGCAGCGGTTAAATTTATCAGTATATAATTTAAAAAATTTTTAAGCGTAAATTCATTGATGTTAATATCTTCAAAGAATAAAATGACCAGATTTTTTTCAGAAATTGAATTGTATTCATATTAAGGGAAGACATTTGAACTCTTTTTCAAGTGTCTTAAAAATAATTTGAAATTTTTTTGAATATTTTTTATTAAAACTCGCGAGGTATTGATTGAATAAGTTCTTTTAAAATGAAATAGATCCGTAGGAGAGAGAGAGAGAGAGAGAGAGAGAGAGAGAGAGAGAGAGAGAGAGAGAGAGAGTGTGGTGGATAGGGTGAGTAGAGAGAGAGAGAGTGTGGTGGAGAGGGTGAGTAGAGAGAGAGAGAGAGGGGGGCGGGAGAGAGAGACAGAGAATTTTGCCACAGAAAGCATGCGGTCAAATAGAAAGTAGGGACATCCGCATTCCTACATGGCTCGTTCATGGCTTTCGAGTAGCCTCCGGCAATTCACCTGTTTATATTCTGCGTTTTTATGCGTTTTTGTCCCGTTCCTTCTTGTTCAAAAGATTCAAGAAATTTGTTTATTTTTTTTAGTGTTTTGAAGGCAAATCGTTCTTCCGAATTACAGGGAAGTTAATAAAATGGACAATAAACATTATAAATATTCTATGAGAATATTATAATGTTTATTGTCAATTTAATATACCGAGTTTCTCGTTTCAGATTGCAATAGCCACCTTTGCAACATCGATCAACATTTGTAACATTGCATTTGCAATTGCGCTTTCCAACTTTTGCGCCCATGCTACTCACGTCAACGGCTACGATCTAGCTTCCAGTATTAGCTTTTTAATTTATTTCTTTTATTAATTCTGTCTACTGCTTTTGTTGACCGTACCCTCATAATTGTGAGTTGAAATTGTACAGAATTAAACACACAATTGAATGCAATATCTTATTCCTAAGTTACATGGGCATTTAATATCCATATGTTTTTAAATTCATGTACTTAAGAAATTCAAATAGTTTCGTCTACATATGAAAATACTTCGTCTACACGAAGAAGCACGTCGCTAGTTGGGGACGTTCAAACGTTGTGTTTTCATGAACAACGCTTTGTTTATAGGCTAAATTAGCTTTTGATTAAGTAATCAATTTCCTTATCATATTCCCATATATAACAGTATGCCAATCGCTTTTCGATTTCAAATGCCTTAAATGGGAAGATGAAGCAATCTCTCTCATAACGAACACAAAGCAACTTAATGGGATAAGTTTTTCTGCGAAAACTACATGACCGAAATAAACTCTTTTACGGTATTTAAAGCAGAAAGAGACTATGAGGAGAAGGTAAAAGAGGAAAGTGTGAATAAAGAACAGAAAAACAGAAGAAACAAAGAAATGTGAAGTAGAAATAAATCAAATACCGTCACAGAACGGGGTCGAAAACATACAGGCAACAGCTAGTATAAAGACAACGAAGGACATTAGCACAAATAGGAAAAAAAACAAGCATGCAATCAAGAAACCAAAGTGAAACTGTCCCCCCACCATAGAAGAAAAAACAAAGGCCTCCAGTAAAAATGGGTAAGGAATTATATGCAGATATTATGTAAAAGATAATTGCAGATATAAGAGAGGACAATGTATATATGAACATCCCCCAGTATGCAATTTCTTCTACAATAATGGTCATCGTAAATTCGGAGACAGATGCAGATTCTACCAACCGGACATTTGCAGGACTTATGCAAATTATGGAACCTGCAAATATGGGAAAAAATGCTACCATCAACATCTCCCGACGAACCCAAAGGACAAAGTTCAAAGGACAATAGGAATAACATGAAAAAACCTATGTACACATGAATAAACATATACACAAAATTTTTTCAACATCGCAGACACAATACTGCTGCTAAATGTCATACAACGCATGCAGTCGACACAGCTGGGAACCCCCGAGCCGAACCGCTTCTGAGCAAGAAGCTACCAGAACAGGTAGGCGGAAACAGATCTCTCACGGAGGACCATAGGGCAACTAAACAAGCGATACCGAGGGAAAACGAACTTCAAATGCACAAGGGGCAACGCAAAACAAAGAACATGAATATTGTCCTGGCTAATATTCAAGGAATAAAACCAAACGACTAACTCAACAAAGTTTCGTACCTGAAAAGATTTATGGACGAAACAAGGGCGGATATCGAATGCCTCACAGAAACTCATCTTAAAGGTGGTCAAGGACATTGTGAAAACTGCGAACATTTTATTGATAAGGAAGAGATAAATATTAAGGGTTTCAACTTAGTAAGAGCTGATAGAACAGCGAGACGTAAAGGTGACTGTGCTATATATATTCATGAAGGTCACATGAGAGAGACGGTAATAAGTAAATCAAACAGCTTTGTGAAACCCATAGCAGGGCCATACAGAGAGGAAAGAGGAAAAGGCGGTAGACGCAATAAAGGACAATCCAAAATACTTCTACAGCGAAGCGAAAAGAAAAACAAAAGCGCACGCCACTATCGGGCCCTTAAGGAAAGGAACTAATGAGATAACAGACGATCTAAAAGAAATATGTGAAACATTGAGATCCCAGTATGAATCAGTCTTCAATACCCCGAAAAGTGGCAAAGGAAAGCGATACCTGACATAGATGCATTCTTTGAAGAGAAATTGCAAGGAGACTATATAACAAATTTTTATTTCACCCCACAAGATACAGCGAGAGCTATAAGACAAATGAAATCACATTCAGCTGCAGATCCGGACAAATAGAAGGAATTATTGATTAAAAATTGTAAAGATGAATTAGCTACACCTTTATACTGGATATGGAGAAGATCCATAGACTCTGGGAAAATACCGAGCATCTTGAAAAGAGCATTGTCCCTATATATAAATGAAGGGATAGATCTGAAGCAAAGAACCATAGACTAGTGTCATTGACATCCCACCTCACCAAAGTATTTAAAAGAATAGTTAGAGAGAAAATTTATGACTTCTTGGGGACACTGGAAAGATTCAATGAAAATCAGCACGGATTCCGATCAGGAAAATCATGCCTATCACAACTTATAGAGCACTATAACAATATCCTAGATGCATTGGAAGGCAATGAAAACTACGATGTCACATACACGGATTTTGCTAAAGCTTTCGACAAATGTGACCATGATACTTATAATAGCACATAAAATGAAACATGTGGGAATAACAGGCAAAGTGGGAAAATGAATCTACAACTTCCTCAGAGAAAGTTTACAGGCTGTCAGAATTCATGGTATATCATCATCAGAATCGGAAATACGCGGATCAGTACCATAAAGTACAGTACTGGCCCCACTCCTATTCATTATCATGCTAACAGACATAGACAGTGAAGTAAACAGCAACAGTATAGTAACATCCTTTGTAGGTGACACAAAGATCAGCAGAAAAATCAGTGATGCAAAAGAGGTGCAGACATTGCAGAGAAACACGAACAGAATATACAAATGGTCAGAAGACAAAAGCACGACATTTAACACCGAGAAATTTCAGCTCTAGAGATATGGTAGAAATGAGGCACTTAAACAGACTGCATATTATGCTCCAGATAGACAGAAAATTCAGGGAAACACGAAAGCGATCGGTTTGGTTTTTTTTTATGCAGGAAGGAGGGGCGAAGGGCGAATGCCCGCAAAAGCGCCCCTACCACTAATAGAAGAAGACAGTCAAAATCAAGGTTCGGGGTTTTCGAGATGCCTAGACACTCTGCGTTTGAAAGATGGAAGGTCATAGAGAGGGGGAAAGATGGATTGAGGAAGATTGTTCCAGAATTGAGTAGATGAAAGAGTGAAAATACCGATTAACCCTTGCGTTAGAGAGTTGGACAGAAAAGGAATGAGATGGTAGAAAGTCTGGTGCTGCGTGCTCTCCTTAAAGGAGGAGGCATATAGTTAGAGAGTTCAGAAGAGTAGTGTCCGTTATAATAGCAATAGTAAAGAGAGAGTGAGGCAACATTGCGGCGAAGAGAGAGAGATTGAAGACAGTAAGAGGCGGGGAAATGATGAGACGAAAAGCCTTTGATTCCACCCGGTCAAGTACGGCCGTGTGGGTTAAGCCACCCCACACATGAGAAGCATGCTTCATACAGGGCGAACAAGACCCTGTGCAGATACAGCAACTGAGTGGGGAGTAAAGAAACCCGCAGAGGAGGTGCAGCACACCTAACCTCTGAGAAGCTGTTTTGGAAAGAGAGTATATGTGATCTTTCCAAGAAAGATCACAAGAAAATGAAACGCGAAGAACGTTAAGGGAAGAGGAAGAATCGAGTTGTGTGTTGTTGAAGGTGAGGGGACAGTCGTGTGGAAGATTGTGACGAGTAGACAGATGGAAGAACTGAGTTTTTGAGGCACTGAAAGCAACAAGGTTTTCTCTGCCCCAATCAGAGATAGTAGAAAGATCAGAGGTCAGGTGTCCCATAGTCGTCCCACGTGAATCATGGATTAACTGCTGTGAGGGACGCTTTGGGGAGCGGGAGATTTCAGCAAAGGGAGATCGGGAAAGAATGTATTCCACTCTGGAAATGAGGTAGTCAAAGAATTTTGGATACTCAGTAGAATTAGGGAAAAGGTAAACAGCGCAGGTGTATTTAGTTTGATAGTGACATGTAAGCCGTAGCCAGAGGGTATAGAATTCGGAAGATTCTAGTTCGGGAATACGAGAACAAGTTAGGTCATTGCGTACATATACGCAAGATCCACACCGATGATGCGAAATTCAAGACACAAAATTAGATATCCATAAACAAAGCAAAAACGGTCGCGGGGACAGTTACTAAGAACGTTCAAAAGAAGGGACAAGACAGTAATGATTCCCCTGCTGAAAACATCAATCATACCAAAACTTGAATACTGCTCAGTCTTGACGTCCCCATATAAAAAGGAAGAAACTAATAAACTAGAAGAAACGCAGAGACATTTCACAGCTAAGACTGATGGCTGCAAAGAACTCAACTATTGTGAAACACTACATAAAATAAATCTGTACTCCCTGGAGAGAAGAAGAGAGAGGTCCATAATCCACATATGGAAAATGATTGAAAAACTGGTACCAAACCTCAAACTAAACCCAATTACCATCCAAACAACGCTGGAAAATAGGAAAGGCAGAGTGTAGAGTGTCCCCAAATTAAAGGTCCGACGAGGGAACTCTTCAACACTGAAGGAAAATAGGTTGGTTGTCAGGGGGCGAAGACTTTATATCGAAATTTCAAAGGACCTCAGGAATGTTACAGGGGTCAAAGTTGAAGTCTTCAAAAGAAATCTAGATGCCTGGTTCCGGACGGTACCAAATAAGCTGGGTGTACCTGGCTATGTGCCGTGGAGATCGCAAGAGAGCAACTCGGTCCTCCACCAATCCAGGCGTAGAGGCATGGCCACCAGCTTGACCTTCGTGTGAAGAGAGACTAACGTATGGAACTGCAACGAAGTTAACGATATATATATATATATATATATATATATATATATATATATAGAGTCACTTTAAAAATAATCTGAATAAGTCAAGGCAGGTGATGTAAAGGTATGAAATGAGTCCCTACGAGGCTGTCTGTTTAGGAAGGAAAACCACTCAAACCACTTAAAATTTCAAATTTTTATTACATCAACAACTTACATAAAGGATTACCTGAATAACAAATGGGTCCTTTTAATTATTTCTTCTCAAAATAGCCATATTCACTAGAAATTTCCGATTCTCAAATTCCTAAAGTTTACTGAAATATTTGCTTTGCATTTTCCACTCTTTTACAAGCATATTCCAAAGCTGTCCAAACCATGATGGCCCCCATGCCTTGACTCGTCTTTCCGTTTCGTCTCATGCCAATTCAATAAGATTAAGATCCGGAGATTAGGGCCACATCACCTCATTGAATATCCCTTTCTCTGTCTTTCTACGCTACGGTTTATCGTCTCTTGCAGTATGTTTTGGTTCGTTCTCCTGCTCAAATACAAAGTTTTCTCAGACAAAACGAACAAGAATAATAAACATTGAGGAGGGACAGAAATTGGCAGAGCGTTCTGGCCAACTAATGCAGCCCATTTCTCTAACTCTAAACGAACAAGAAGGTATGGCGTGTCTCCGAAGAATGTTATGGTCTCCTGCCCTATTGTTGACAAAGCAGCCCCATACAAAATATCTACCTCTAATGCCTAATAAAATTTTTACCAAAAACTATCCATGAGTTTTTTTTTCATACCTCCCCCTTTGCCTGCTGTCATCTGTTTGAAACACTTAAACTTCCTCTCATCCGTTCACAATGCTTTTCTCCACTCTTCTTGTATCCACTTATTGTGACTTTAGCCATTCGAGACGTTTCGTCTTATTTCATCTTTTCAACAGTGATTTTGGGCTGCAAGTCGACCCGTCAAACCCTCTTTCGTGAGACGTCGTTTCGCAGTCAGTGATAAAATGCTGTTCTTCCTCGTGGCTGATCTTTTAAAAAAAATGTGGACTGAGAAATCCCAATTTTTTCGCAGTTTCACACTGACTCGTTCTTTTTCACGTAGATGATCTTCAGTCGTTTTTCAAATGATATTTCATTACCAGGTGAATTTACTATATAAAATGTGTATTTAGTTCTTAAATGAGAAAAGAACAGGCATGTACTGTAACTCCATAATTTTTCCTATCAGTATATATATATATATATATATATATATCAGGCTTGGGTTCAAGTACTTACTTGTACTTGGTACTTGGTACTCAAGTACCAATTTTTAGGTACTTGTACTTGCATTTGTACTTGAAAACATTCAAGTACTTTCAAGTATTTTTCAAGTACTTCAAGCATTTGGTAATGAAAAGCTACAGTTGGTAATGAATCTCGACGAAATTGGTAATGAGTATGACTGATAATAACTTTGAAACAGTCGTGTTTGTGAAGTGTCATGATCACACATACAAATAATGTAGATGCATGGTTATGAAATAGATTAAGAGTAAGATATCCTGTGCAGAATTAAAGGGGTGGCTAAGGCATTGAGTGTCAGTGACTGCTTGGTTATGAATACATTATTATTATTATTATTATTATTATTATTTTAACTATGGTCCATGTGATGTATATATGGACCTTGTGAAGTGCTTGAGTTTACTTTTTGCAACCAGTTGATCACTAGCGGATTTACGGGGGGGGGGGCGCCCCCTTTGATCAATTTGGCGTCCCTTTTTTGTCAATTTGGCGCCCCTTCCAAATGCTTTATTTTTTATAATAATTTTTTTAATTTCTAAAAGCAAAAAAGTACATACTTTTTTAAATTATAAAAATATCAACACCACCCTTGTAAATTACCTGGCAACTTATCTTTCAATTTTATATTTAGAAACTGTGTATAAAAATAATATTTCCCTTCGTTTACTCAATTAAATTATGCTTTCCAGCTTTACATATTCATTTATTAATGGTTGTAAGCATTTGTAGACACAAGGTTAATGTGCTTATAAACCCTTTGCATACTATTCACATTCACGATCTTCCTCTCTAAATGACTGATTCAGGTAATACTATGAACAGATGGATTAGATAACGTCAATCAAATTAGTTCCAATATTAACTACTAAAAACCTGGTCTTCAACTACATTTTAGTAACCGCTAAAAATTTGCCTGCTGGTGCTTAAAGGGTTAACATATGTATTTTTAATTCGTGTAGGTATTATATTTATATATAATTAAACATTATTTTGGTGCAATTTTTACATATGTAAAGGTCCGTCCCCACTTCCTTTCGAAAATCCTAGATCCGCTACTGCAGCTGATTCATTCAGTTTCATCACTGGTTTTTTATTTCACTTAATTTAGAAATACTTGTGATAACAAGCATCATTGCCTTAGGATAAGGGACAAATTTACATTTAAACTGGGTTTAACATATTCACTTTCAAATTCCGAACCAACTTATTTTCAGGCTAGGCATTTAGAGTGTCAGTGAAATCATGCATATAGGAAACATTACTTAACTATAAGTGTAACTATAAGTGTAAGTGTAACTACAAGTGTAACTATAGTGTAACTATAAGTGTAAGTGTAACTACAAGTGTAACTATAGTGTAACTATAAGCTTTGTGATATTTACGGGGGCTTTGTGATGGGTTTGCGCCCATTTATTGTGAATAACAATAAAATTGTAAACAAATAAGGATAAATTTAATTTTCTTCGACGAAAGTACTTGTATTTGTACTTGTACTTGTACTTACTTGTACTTGAGAAAAAGTACTTCAACCCAAGCCTGATATATGTTGTTGTTGTTGTTGTTTAGCCGATCAGCCCACCCTGATCGAGTAAGCCGGCGGCACGCAGGTAACCGATCGCCGTCTCCGGAGTGGACCAGAGGTTCAGCGCACTAGTGATGTTGTGTTGTGTTCGTTGTTGTGCTAGAGCGGTACAGTCTGTCATAATGTGTTCAATTGTTTGTGGTGTGTCCTGGCACAGGTGGCAGGTGTCGTCTGTGGAGTTGTCTAGTCTGTGTTTATATGTCCGTAAGTTGGGGTGATGTCCAAATCGGAATTGTGCTAAGTTAACTCGATCCGATCTGCTCTGGCTGATCTCTGACCTGTTAATAGGTGGCGGCTTCGCACCTTGGCTCGCATTCGGACCGAGTCGTGTCAGTGCTTTATGGGTTAGGTGTGTGTGTGTGTGTGTTTTCTGTACTGTGTGATGTCTGTGGGGCGTGGTATGGAATGGAGTATTTGGTTATAATGTCTCTCTGGTGTTACCTTAATGGTGCGAGGTGTCGGTGCATGATTGTACATGTAGTGGCAAGGGTGTTGTTGGTTAGTTGTCGCTGCTGCCATGAATTGTGTTCCCCTCATGTCTAAATGTTCCCTAACTTTCAGTATTTTTGTTTCTGTGTGCAGGTGTTCTATTGGTGTTGTTTGAGTACATCCTGTAATGATACGAAGTGCGTTGTTTCGTATTGTATGTAAGGTGTTTATGTGTGTGTTTGTGATAATGGGTGCCCAGCATGTGCTAGCATAGTCCATAACTGAGCGAATATATTGTTTGTATATGAGTGATGTTGTTTCCTGCTGGTGTCCAAAGTTTGTACACCCTAAGCGTGTTAAGTCTCGACGTACATTTGTTTTTAATGTTCTGAATGTGGTTTGCAAAAGATAATGATGCGTTGTATGTGACCTCAAGTATTTTGGTCTTGTGAGTGTGTGGAATGTTATCTGATGTTCTTTTGTGATGGATGATTTTTTGGGCGCTACATTGAGTCTATTGTGTGTGAGCCAGTCTTGTATACTGTTTATGTATGTTTGTAGGTTATTTGTAGCGGTGTCGATGTTGCTGTGGGTGGATGTTAGAGTGATGTCATCTGCATATGATGATAAGGTAAGCTTGTTATCTATGGGTGTTGGAATGTCATGCATGTATTAGTTGAAGAGTGTTGGTGAGAGAACAGAGCCTTGAGGGACCCCGTTCGGAAAAAGCTTGTTTTTGGATGACGCCATTAAATGTGACATGTGAGTATCTTCCTCAAAGATAGTTGCTCAGTCATCTTTTAGTGTTATTGTGAATGTTTGTGTTGAGTATTTTGTTTATGAGAGGGAAGCGTGGGATAGCATCAAATGCTTTACTAATGTCTATTGTTGCTAATAATGTTCGTTGAGCTGGTCGTCTGGAGTTGATGCCATCCATGATGTGCTGCGTAAGGTTAGTGAGTAATGTCGTGGTTGAGTGGTGAGGTCTGAATCCATGTTGAGTAGGCGATAGTGGTATGTGTGGGTTGGTGATTTGTAAGATTAGTCTTTCTTTTACTTTGGAAGGTCTGCATAGTAAAGTAATGGGTCTATAGGAAGCTGGTTCTGTTGGATTTTTGTTTGGTTTGAGTAGTGTAATAATTTTACCTTGTTTCCATATGTCAGGAATAATACAGTGTTGGTATGAATATGTGCTGATATTTGTGAGAGCTTGTATTCCCTGTGGGCCCAAGTGTTTAAGGTGTATGTTAGATATGTTGTCTTGTCCAGTAGCCTTCGAAATCTTAATGTTTTTGATGATCTTGGTGGTCTGGTCTGTATTGAAGGGTGTAATGGTCGTGTCGAGTCTGTAGGTTTTCTCGTGTCTGGCTGTTTGTCTGTCTGCGTGTTTCTGGTTATTGTCTCTGTTTAAGTGACTTATCTTTGTGTAGTGATTAACTAGAATGTTAGCTTCTTCTGTATATGTTGGGATATTATTTTGGCTGCGACAGAGAGCCGCGTGTGAGGTGTGAATGCCGCTGGTAGAGTGGGTAATGCTGTTTATAGTCTTGTATAGCCTGGATGTATATGTGGAGTGGTTTAGTGTTGCTATAAATTCCCTAAATGTTTCTGTTTGTTTTTCTTTGAGTTTGTTGTTTATTTCTGTGTTGAGCTGTTGTATCTGCTGTTTTATGGTTTCTGTGTTGAGCTGTTGTATCTGCTGTTTTATGGTTTCTGTGTGTGGTGTTTGTGTGTTATGTTTGAGGTTGTTACGTTGCCTTATGAGGTGGGCTATTTCTCTAGTGTAATTTGGGTTGTATTTCCTAATGTTGCCCTCGGGTATGTATTTGTTTGCATTATTGATGATCTGATTAAATGTCTTGAGTCTTGTATTGATGTTTATGATGGGTGTGCTGTTTAATGTGGTGAATTGTTCCTCAGTCTGTATTTTGAACTGTTTCCAATCAACTTTCTTGTAATTTCTGTAAGTATGCCTAAGGCTGTTGGGGCAGAGTGCAGAACGTGTTGTAATGATGATGGGCAGGTGGTCTGATGACAGTTGTTTTTCTGTTCTCCAGTGTGTATGTGTTGCTAGTGAGGGGGAACAGAACGTTATGTCTGGGGAGGAGTTTGAGTATCCTGCTCGATGTGGTATGTGTGTATGTTCTTCTGTATTGTTAAGAATGAAGAGGCTGTTTAGTTGTGTGGCTATGTTTGCTCTTCTGGTGTTGCTTTGGTTGTACAGGTACCAACTAGTGTCTTTGGCGTTGAAGTCTCCTCCTAAGATGACATTAGTGAGAGAGGCCAGATTGTGTAACTGTGGATTGTAATTGGCTGGTACCTGAGGTGAACTAGCTGGTGGGATGTAAATGTTGACGTGTTATCTGCTTGGAATGTGTTTGTAATGTTTTGGGTGGCATCAGTGTAGCTAATGCTTTTACGTATGTAAGTGATGAGTCCACCCCCATTACCCACAGTACAATCTTGACGGATCGCCGTGAAGTCAGGGATGGTGGTTGTTTTGTGTGTGCGTTTTAGTTTTGTTTCTTGTATAAGTGCTATGTGAATGTTTTGTTTGTGTACGAATTCCCTAAGCTGCATACTTTTGTTTGTGAGGCCATCTACGTTGTACTGTAATATGTTAATATTACACTTCTGTATGTGTCTCATGGTGCTATTGTGTTTATGTCTTTGTGTATAGTGACATGTGTAAGTTGTAGTGGGGCCTAGATTGGTCTTAATGTCGCCGGAGAGTAAGAGTAGTCCGGGGAACACACAATTACTCCGCGTAAATGAAAAAATAGCACGCTGAGAATAGGTCCGGCCTCGGGAGCCGATCGGCACTCTGACCGTGCCACGGAACAGGCCGTCGACTGCCAGTCTGGCAAACCGTAGACAGCCCGCTGCACGGAGATATGAGGAAGTTTGGCCACCAGCGCGTTGATGTTGATGTTTCGATTTGACGTCGCCTCTTCGCGTTGACGTGTTCCGCGCTGGAGGATACAGTCACTGTTAGAAGCTTCCTCGTCAGCTGCTAACGCTTTTTTCACGTTGTTCTCGCTAATTCTTCAGAGGTTTTTTATAAACAAATCCCAGTTTTCTGCTGAAAACGGCTCTTTCAAATTTTAAAATTGATTATTCAAGGAAGGAAGATGTTGACCTCTATTTTGCGGTAACAGTTGATGATATTTATGTTACTTTATTGATTAATGAAAATGATTAGGCTCTTCAAGTTATAAAAGATTTGTTTCGTAATAATTGATAAATACGAAACACAAAACGTATATGCAAACAAGATGATGATGCTTAGACTACTCAAGTTGATGAAGTTTTCTCTTTCTCATATATTGTATCGACGTAATACTGTAAATATATTTCAAGTTTCTGCATAAATAAACTTTATATATATATATATATATATATATATATATATATATATATATAAAATCATATTTACCATTTAACTTACATCTACATAAAATAAGCTACATATTAACTCTAATAAACAATTAAGGAAACCATTTTTAAACTAATTATCGGCTTTCCTTGTAAGTTTTGAGCATATTAAATCGTAACTCGGGAAAACGAGATTTTCGTCTATAGAATCACCTTAATTGGAACATTACTTTAGAAATATAAGTGCATAATTTTCATCACGGAAAGTGATGAACTTCTATTTTCGGAAAATAAATTAGCAGCAGGTGTCTATTTCGTTCATTATTAATTTTAACCATTTCATTAGCGCGGTTCGCCCAAACGAAATTGGTCGGTATGTTGCAATAGCATATATAGATATTTAATTATGAAGTGAGTAGTACTATTTATACGCACTACATTGAATCTATTTAGGGTAATATATACGGTATAAATACACACACACACACACACACAGTATATATATATGTATATATATATATATATATATATATATGTGTGTGTGTGTATTACAAACAGATCGTGCATGGAACAAGGAACTCTTCTGGGAAAATTAAATCCACTATAGTCCGAATAAGTAATGGTAAATGACAAACACTATAGTTTTTCCTTTTTCATGATGTTAGCCCGACGTGGGCAACGGGTCACTCGCAAAGAGGCCCCCTAAAATATAGCTTCCCTCACCTGCTGTCTGCAAAGCAGATAGGATTCCTGTCCCAAAGCTGGACAGTAACTTTAGGAGAATCTCGTTCCAATTGATAGATATCAACTGTCTTTTTTATTAGCCTATATGCGGCAGTTATGGCGATTAACCTTTCCACACGTGTGGAAAGTTGCTTCATCACCGAAGAGAATGTGGTCCATTAAATTTTCATTCTGAATGTGTTCAACAAGATCGGCACACATTGCACTTCGCTTTGGATAATCCTCTTCATGTAAGTCACGAAGCACCCGAATGTGATAACTTCTCTTCTTCAACGTCGATTTCAAAATTTTTTGGACAGTTGATTTGGGTATCCCGAGTCTACGTGATCTGGTGCGAATTGGCATGCTTGGATGTTCATCGATAACATTACGTACCGCATTAATGGCATGCTCAGACACACTTGGACGCCCAGATCTTGACTCATCATGAACAGATCCCGTTCTTTTAAATTTATTAAGCAAATCACGAATTGTCTTGTCTGTAGGACCTGGCTTTTGAAGTGTTCTTTCAAATCTCTCTCTAATTTCTTTGCATTTCTCTCCTTTAATCCGAAATTTCACCACCATTACCCGTTCTTGTACATTCATTTTCATAGGGTTCTGCAACAAAAATAAATAAAAACCGTTAATTCAACGAAATGGGTAGGGACTTTATAAACACCCTGTACATTGACAGCTCAAATACTAAGGATAGAAATGGAGTTCATAGGAAATAGCACAGTGATGTCGGATATAAGTAGAGCTACAGTCAGACGCCTTTATATCATGAATTCCATAGCTTTCGAAGACGTATATGTATATATATATATATATATATTATATATATATATATATATACACACACCGCGTGTCCCATAAATCTGGAACCATAGAGTAAAATAAGTAATCCATGTTTTTCCGTTTATGCAAGTGCCCATGATGTCTGAGTAAGGAAGGACGCATCCAGGTAATTCTGCTCGTAGGAAATCGGAGTCAGAGGGAGGTCGCTGAGGAATTTAACAGATTGCATCGGGACCTCGCCCCGATAACACACAGCTGTGTCGGCAAACTTGTAGCAAATTTCAGGGAAACGGAATCCATAGGAGATAAACCACGCAGTGGACCTCCGAGGACATCAACCGACGATGACACAGCCGCTACCATCCTCGCTCATATCACAAACAGTCCCCAAAAGTCTCTTCGGCGTTTTTATTAACGTTTTTATCATTTTGCCTTATGGTTTCAGACTTACGGGACATCCTGTATACACACACACACACACACACACCACACACACACACACACACACATATATATATATATATAAAAATGAACAATGAATAATCCATATTCATTTTTACATGAGAAACCAAAATCGCCTAAGCGAGTTTTGGATAGAATTTCGATTTGTACTTCTTATTCATTAATACCCACTCTTTGTCTCTAATTCGTTCTTGTAAATCTTCCTAATAATGATTTGTACTATACGTACAAATTCAATAACTATGACGTCACATTTTCCCGTCATTAATTTCCCTTCATCATATCTCCAGTATTCAATGTATGAAAATTCTTTAACATCATAATAAAAAGTGTACACTCTATAGAAGTCATTATTTATATGCTATGTAGTATAAATATTATTATTCAACCCTATTCAACTATACGTCCATATCTTAGCTTGACCATTACCCTATATAAATTTTATTAAATATTCATTTTTACTCGTGTCAGTCTATGAAAAGCAAAACTTTAGGCATTCGTTCGAAAACGCACAAATACGTTCTCGTATTATTTTTTTAATTATTTTTTATTATATCACCTCCCGCATTGAACTCGAAAATGCTTAGTTAAGTTATCAAATTCCGCTAACTATGGCAAAATTGAACGCTTCAAAGATAAAAATCTCCTTTCGCTCTGATTCGAATATATAACATTATCATGCGTTATGTTATATTATGTGTGTCATGTCTCATGTACTTGTGTTGTACTAATAACCATATATAATAACCATATATTATAACCATATATTATAACCATATATTATAACCATATATAAATATATAAAAACACTGTAAGAATGGTAAACGACGTAATGTACTTCAATGAAACTGTAATTAAATGTAATGATTTAATATATAATGTAAGAATGTACTTTAATAGAAGTGTAATTAAACAATAATAAGTGAATATGAATTAATTGGTAATTGTAATCGTAATTGTAATGAACCAAAATTAATACATACTCAGTCTTGTACTTAAATTGTACTTATGTACTACTATGAAATGATATCGCCTTCAGAAATGAAGATTCGGCAAAAATATACGATTAGTTTTTTTATTTTTTAAAATTTTTATTTGGAATCTTTCAAACATCTGATCATGTGTTTAAAAGGGGGGAACTTAACCTTCAACTGCCGTCCCCCAACATTTAGGCTTATATTATACATGTATTTGTAAAATGAACGGCACTTCATTACGGCTTTCTGCTTTGGTCACTGCTACGAGCCTCCCTTGTTAGCAGCCTCGCTGCGAGGAGGGGGCAGAGGCCCCTTGCCTCCTTAATATTTTTTAGATTCCGGCCTGAGCCATGGTCGAAAGAGGTCGAACCTCTACCCCTGTAAAATTCAGACCACTACCTGTAAATTTTTAAGAAGTAAATTACAGTAAGAGAAACTTTTTATTTCCCCCCTCTATTTGGGCTATCTTCAGAAGAACCGTCAGTTAAGTCGATAAGTTATAAAAGAAAGTCGATAATTTTAGTATCAGAGAAAGTATCAGAGTATTATAAAAAGAGAAGAATTAACAACTGACGACCCAGGCACATAGAAGATATTGGCATAACAGTCTGGCGAGTCTGTAGCCAAGAGTTTAACAGAGTGGCGACCCACCATTTGACCGGCGGAAAAGAATTAGAGTGTTATAGAAGAAATATCCGTTGCTGCCTCCTAACCAGAACCCCCGTCGACTCCGAACCACCCCAGGGCCATAGACGGAGGGGTTAACATATATATATATATATATATATATATAATATATATATATATAGTTCTAAAATCATGCACGCTACTATGTTCCAAAGCAATTATTTATCTATTAATGTTCTCATATTTGCTCAAATAAATTTATAATAACAACATTTTTATAAGTTTATTCACCTCAATTTTCTGTTTATGTACAATACTTTTGGGAGCAGATGGACAGGAGAAATCCTATTTAAAGGTTTCACATGATTTAACTCTACACAAAACACACAGTCACACCTATTAACTTGTGGCATCTTCCACATGAAAAGTACCCAACCTACCAAAAATTTCCACCAGAAAGGTATAAATTACATAATTCGGCACTAATTAAGCAATTGATAAATTCTCATTCATGAACACATCCAACATTTTCTAAAGAAATCTAAACTACTATTAATTATTTATTACCATATCGCTTCAAGATAAATTGCTATACTCGATGGTTAAAACAGAGCTTTCACGGCTTCAGTTAGTGAATGTTAACAAAGTTCCTCATTTCTACCATATCTCAAGAAGTGAAATTTTGCGATGTTAAATGTCATGTTGTTGTTGTCTTCTGACTAATTGTATATTTCGCTTGTGGCCCTCTGCAAGGCCTCAGTAGTATGATGGCATTTGGGGAAAGGAAGTTGGGGGTGTCCTGAAATCCGGCCGGCCCCTGGAAAGGCCCCCTGGCGGCCTTCTCCTCCTTTATTAGGGGCCCCCTCCCTTAAGTTCTTAACCCATTTATGGGGCCTCACAGGTCTTAGTGAAGGGCATTTGCTCCTTGCGAGGCCCCCCTCCTCGTTAAAAAAAAGGGATTCAGCCTAGCCTTCATTCATGAGAAAAATCCTCCTGTGGGGTTCTTGCATGGTCTTTCCTGAGAGATATTTAAACAAACAAACAAACAAACAAACATTCGAGTACTTTCTGTTTAGGCACGTTCCGCCAGTGTTCCATCGTGTTCGTAAGGCCTCGCTAGTTTTAGCCGCAGGGGGAGCAACATTCTCACACAGCAGACTGATATTCTGTATCAGAGCTTGACATTCAATTTTGAACCTTATACTCTTAATCAATAGAAAAGAAAACTTGAAATAAATATCTGAAAAAGGGCTTAATAGACCTAACGAAATTATGCACTGACCTCAAAACATACAAAGACTTATATTGTATTCTCAAAGTATATTATTATAATCCAATACCACATTACTTCTTCAAATGTAATTCCATTTTCATGTGTTAAAATCAGGTTAAACACGTTTTCAATCAAAATCATTTTTCTTTGTTTAATATCTGTATTATGAAAAATAAAATGAAGGCTTATTATTTTAATTTAATTAAATTAATTTCTCTTTTTTTAAGGGAAACTGATTTATTTTCATCCGCTCTGAAGGTCGAATACAAGAACTTTTTATACATTCATAACACATGCTTAAATGTTTATTTACTTTTAAATATGTAATTTTCTGTTATTTACATCGATATATAAGTATCTTCTGGTATGTGAACTAATAATTTTACTGCATATCAAATTTCGATATAAAATTGCATGTGTTAAAAGAAATTTCTCTTTAAACGCTAAAGGCAATCTAATTTAAAAATTTGAATGACCTGCTATTTGTATGTACTGTAATATTATTATTATTGCTACCAATTATTGGCAATAAATTACACAGGTAACAATCATCATGAAATGTTATCGTTATCATCATAGCAAATTATATATATATATATATATATATATATATATATATATATATATATATATTATATATATGAGCTTTTAAAAAGATTAGGATGAACATGCAAATACATGTAATTTATATTTTATAAGTTCAATTATCGATGCGTCTTCCTTCACTGTCATATATTTCAGCCAGTTAACCTGTAACTGTTCTAAGCCATATATTTGTAAACGAACCAATCATCTCACTAACTACATCAAGTTGTGTGATGAGGCTTTAAAACTAAAACATCAAATCTGTTTTCCTCCTCTAAACACCCACTTAAACATGATTACTAATATTGATTTATTGTTATTATTATATCTATATATACACATGTTAAGTGTATTTAAATTAAACATACTGATTTCAATTCCCTTCGCAATAAAATCATCTGTCAAATCTACCCCAATCTTGCATATATTTCTTGCAGTAATTGTTTTCAGACTAGTAGTTAAGTTTAACTTATAAATATATACATAAAAAAGCAATATCCAAATAAGTAGGTTTGTGCCAAAAAAAAAACTTTCTTAATATTTCCAATTAATAGAAAACGACTAGTGAGCTTTACAGGGCATAACTCTACTATTTAACTTCGTAGCAAAGATTACTGACTAAATATAGCACCAGTCTTTCATGAAGCAATACCACCAAAGTAGTTGAATACGCATCTTCAATAATAATTCCAGCAAATATCTTTCACTGCACGGTTGCTTCCGATTATTTAAACAAACCTGAAAGTTGCATACTCTGAAATTCTGATCGCTTTATGCAACAATAGGGCAAAATCGCAACTTCTTTCAAAACTGTCCTAAATCCGCTATTCTAAATCCATGTATTCTCTGTGATATATATATATATATATATATGTGTGTATACAGTATATATATGTACCAGTACCATCCGCCAGTACCATCTGCCAATATCAAACAAGAGTGGACGAGCGTCGTGGGATTTCTACAAGAACTTCACAGCCCTTGAACAAACCTTCCAAATCAGCAATAAGAGATCTTTGCCACCTTCACAACCACCCGTTACTTCCCTCCAATTTCAAAATCGTTTATTCAGCCAACCAACTAATCGACCTCCGCATACTTGAGTCCCTTTATATCCTCAGTATCCAGCCAACCCTCAACGACTACAGTTCCGCTTTCAATTTAAACATCACCAAATAAACTCTCAAACTCAAAAGAAATCCACCATCACTCCGCCTGGCTCCATCTTTCTAATATGAAATTTTTTCAACAAGCAACAATTCCCAATCTTATGTACAATTAGTCTCTCATTACGTTAACAATTTGGTAAGAACCCCCTCAATTCTGTTTCACCTTTTAACTGTTTTATATTTCACTTATCGTCAATACTTTTATACTTTATATCATTTAATTTTTAATCTTCTAATTTAATATATATTGTCACCATACTATTAATTCTCGCTAATTAATTATCGCTAATTCTTGCGCCATTTTAATTTATTGTTCGTGTATACTGTATAATATATATATATATATATATATTTGGGGTGGTCGAAGTTGGTACCAGAAAGCGAATAAACATCCAGCAGTTGTCGTTTCATCTATGAAATGTGAAAATCACAAAGAAATGCATTTTGATAAAAGATCAGAATGCGAATTTAGCTTTTAAGTTTTTAATTTTTTCTGTTGTCGCTTCATGCGTAAAATCTCGTATGTGGCATACGCGCAACCAAAACAAAGCAAACCCAAAATTATTAACTTGTTTCTATAAGCATAAATATCAACGTTTTGCTTGTATTTTTATATAATTATTAATTATGCATCTTTATTAAAAAATAATGGTAAAATATTATATTTCCTGTCACCGTTCACGCTTATTTCTTGCATATTGCTATTCGCATTAACACTTTTCATTATGTTTCAGATTTTCCGGTGTGAATAATGCCGAAGGCGAAAACAAGACACCTGACCCGAGGTGGTCCTTGTGAATTATTAATGAACGAACCAAGCACTTACAGGCAGCTGATTCAATACTATTATGACCTTAATCATGCTAACCCTGGCGCAGATTTTTCGGTTTTAGTGCAGCAAGTTAGCAAGGATTTAAAATCCATTTGGTCTTCAGTGAATCCAAGGCTGCCTTTGATTAATGACAAATCCATTGACAGAAAGGTTAAAGACCTACTCACTCTTGTGAAAAACATTAATCGCAAGCATGCTAAGGCAAGTGTCAAGCGAAATCTGGATGCTAACTTGGACAAACTTTTTGATATTTCTGCCTGTTCCTGTTCTTTGGATAATTTGCCTTGCAGTGGTTCAAGAGTACACTGTAAGAAGGACAAGTGTACACAAGAACACATCATCTGTGTTTGCCCTCGAAATGCAAAGGTGCCACTTGAAGAAAGAGCATACCTTCGTGATTAGCGATCCAAAACAGGTCCTAAGGGTGCATACCAGCTGTCTTCAGTGGACACAGCTGCTGCCAAAAGAGATAGGAAGACCAAACAAGGACAGCAACATGTACTACCTGAGGAGGAAGTTGAGCTAGTAGGATCTTTCATACAGCCTACAGAGTTACCTGGACTTACAAGCAGTTCATCTGGTGGCGAGGTTAGTTTCCTTTTATTTATATTAATTATGTATAATTATAAATAAATAAATAAATAAATAAATAAATAACAGCTCATTTGTGTTGGTGTGGATGGGAAGGTTCACGAGAATACCATAACTTACAAAGAAATAGAGACACCTGAAGGGGAAACTGTTCTCAGAAAGTGTGTTGACGCAGAACATCACCTCACCTTCACCTATGAAGATGGAAAATCTCCTGGCGCCTACTTGACCCACAGAACAATTCCTGTTATAGGCGCCACTGGTGAGGTCCTTGCTCAGGAGACATTCAGTGTTCTTGAAGAATATAATAGCCTTGAAAGAATCCGAGCCATTCTTCTTGATAATACCGCAACCAACACTGGCTGGAATAGTGGTTTAGTGGTAAAACTTGAAGAAACTCTGAGGAGGAAACTGCACACTATTGGTTGCGCACTGCATCAGAATAAACTCCCACTAAAAGCTCTTTTCAAAAAAATGGATGGAGTGACAACTGGCCCAAGAAGTTTCAGCGGGCCCCTTGGGCAAAGGTGCGCAGAAGATATCCAGGATGAACCTCAGGTACAGTTTGAAGTTGTGGAAACTCGAATCATTGAAGGGTACATTCCAGAGGAAGTACTGAAAGACATCAGTCATGATCAAAGGCTTCTGTATGAGTATTGCAGAGTGATCGGATCAGGAAGAGTAGATGACAGATGGGCTGCTTGGAAGATTGGTCCACTTAACCATGCAAGATAGTTAACTCTTGCCATACGACTTCTTTGTTTGTACACAAGAGACAACAGACCAAACCTGAATTGCTGCATGATTCTCCTCGCATCCTCTTCTCTGCTATCAGCCGACTGAGGCTGATTCCATTTGATGATGTGAAACGCATTGTAAAGCAGAACATCCAGTGTAATGTTTTCTGCCTCCGACCTGAGGACATCCTTTATGCCATGGTTAAAGATGATGAAGACAGAATCAGGAATCTTGGGCTTCAGACTATACTCACTCTTAGACACAGGTAAATTTTGCGCTTCTTGTAATTATTATTATTTTTTTTTTTGCCAAAGTCGAGTTATTCTCCAAAAAATATGGAAAAAATATTATAATTGTCACTTTAAGTGGGTAATTTGTTTTTATTATTGAAACGGCAATATTTGAGTACTATTTTTCATTTATATTTATATTTTTATTTATATATATATTTTCATTTATATTTTCATTTTCATTTTTCATTTATAGAATGGAGAGCAACCAGGAAGCAGGGAAGAAAATTCCCAAGGTGAATTGGAATGCAAATCACTGGCATGGCTCATCGACCTCACTGACCCTGATGTCAATGAACCACCTACCACACAGCACCTATCTGATGAAGAAATCCAGTCATTCATGGACACTAACACTAAGCCAGACATTCCAGACTTGCCTTCTCACTCTCAGAGTGTTGAGAGGAGTGTGAAATTAGTGACAGAAGCTTCCCATACCGTGCACGGGTTCGAAACTCGTCACAGATGTATCCTTACTAAAGTACTGAGCAGGAAGATGCGTCCTGCATTTATGTCAAAAGGACATTATTCTCAATCTTATGATGATTTATATGAATAGTGTTTCTTTTTGCATGAGAACATGTGATTTTTTTGGATTTATCACCTTTTGAAAGTATTTTCTCAAGTTTTGTAGCCAAAATATGTGAATAAATTAGCAAAAATGCGTTTTTTTCAACGAAATTTTAATTTTACACTTAAAACACATGATATACATTAGGCATTGTCTCCTCTTGGGATAGAAAATGATATTGAGTTGCTACATCTATAATTAGTTAATAATGTCTTCAAAAATGACGAGTTTACTATCGCGTATGACGAAAATTGGGTCAAAAACCATAACAAACTTTAATTGCAAATCCGCAAGCAGGCCCTTATCCGTTTGCTCTAAAAAAAATTTTCTGGGCGCTTATTCACCTTGCGATTTCAAAACATGTGGAAAATCGACCCGCCCTAATATATACATATATATATGATTTCGTACTTATGTCTGTGTTTGATTTCTACCCATTCTTCAACAGAATGTACACCATTTATCTGTTGCAAGCTAGAAGTTGGGCGTAGGAGGAAGCTCTATTATTATTATTATTAGTAGTAGTAGTAGTAGTAGTAGCAGTAGTAGTAGTAGTAGTTGTAGAAGTACTAGCAGTAGTAACAGTAGTTTAAAACTTATCTTCATTTCTACATATCTGTCTCTTACAATGCAGTCCTAACGTACCTCATCTTTCCTCTGAAGCAGGAGTCACACCAAACTATTTTACATCGAACGCTTTCTAACATCTACATACTAACAGAAATGAGGAGGTAGCATATACTGTATAAATGTAGTACAATATACAAATTTATCAGTGTGGTTAATCTCTCACTCCTTTTGTATAACTCATTTCCTATCTGTATTAACTAAAAATTAGTTAGCTAGTTTCCAGCTAGTGATCAAAATAATGTAATGTCCAAATTTTTAGTTGGGGACTCGCACCTTCAGCCTACTCACGCACACACACACACACACACACCAACACACACACACACACACACACAGGTTCTTTCATAGAAAGGGCATATATATGTATACACACACACACACACACACACACACATATATACAGTAAACCTTATTATTCGCGGTAGATGCGTTCCACTCGCGCCGCGAGTAAGGGAAATCCGCGAATACGCCATACTCCATTGATTTTGTGCTTAATGTACAGGAAGGTGGTTCATATCCTTGCCTTTTAGTGCTCGCGGGCGGGCTGCCTTATGAATTAAGCCAGGCTTCACCATGTGACCTGCAGCACTGGCACAAAAGAGAAGAGTTACACGATCTTTTGCGGCTTTGAATCCCGATGCATGACGCTCCTCCTGACTAATGTAAGTGCGTGATGGCAATTTCTTCCAAAAAAGGGCAGTCTGATCGGCGTTAAAGACCTGTTCAGGCTTATACCCCTGAAATCTTGACATTGTGCAGCGAAAAACGTTTTTTAAATCTTTCAAACCAGCCTTTACTCGCTACAAAGCTTGATTCGGGAATGGTGCTCGTTCCTTCTCCTCCGTCAGCGGCCTTGAAGCAGTGAACGTGGAGAATAATTGAAGCCGCGAATGGTGATGCCGCGAATAGCGAGGATTTACTGTGTATATATATATATATATATATCTTTCAAACTTTTATGTGTTCCGTGCGATGATTCCTCATTTCACGAAGGATAAGCTTGTCGCCCCTCATATATATATATATATATATTATATATATATATATATATATACGTTATGATGTATGTATGCAGTATACTTAAATAATTATATGCATATTATATAAAAATATGTAAATATAAAATATGCATAATATAAAGATTTTATACAAAATAAATGACTAACAATAAATCTCGTATTATGAAGTAAACTGAAGAATGTCATCTAGATCTCAAAGGGTTTTAATTTGCAATTCCCTCAAAATCTGTGGGTGATAGAAAAACCTGTTTTCATCTTGTAGTCAGCGTAAAAAAGAACATAAGTATTACCCATATTCATCAAATGGAGAAAAACTTTGTTGAATAATATGATCTGATGAATATGTGCATTTGTACATTCGGGCAAGACCATAGTTCATGTGACAAATATTAATAATACGAACTGACACTAGATAACATTTGACAGCTCAAATACTAAGGATAGAAATAGAATTAATAGGAAATAGTACAATAATGTCAGATGTAAGTAGAGCTACAGTCAGATCCCTTTATATCATGAATTCATAGCTTTCGAAGATATATATATATATATATTATATATATGTATCCATATATATATATGGGATGAATTTCACAATAAAACACGTGAAATGAATGAATGCTGCAAACCCACAAGGAAAAAGAAAAACGATTCCAAGGCCTTTCGTGTATTCAAAGCTACACCTCGTCAGGGAATGAAGATAAAAAGGCGAAATGCCCATAAATATATACAACGTACAGGAAAACAAAACAATTAGCACATACTTAACAAGGGTTAATGAGAGGCAAAAGAAATTTTAACATGATATCGTCAATTTTATACGTCCCCGCACTTTTATTGAAATTGTTTTTAAAATGAATAAATGCACATTCTAGAATATTTCTTTCTATTATATCTCTGTTTTTAACAAGCGCTTTAGAACTATCCCACTTGATGATATGGTTACATCTATACATATGGTTAAATAAAGCATTGGAATTATTAGCTGTTTTACAAGCATATTTATGCTGTTTTGGTTCTAGGAAAACTCGGTCCCGGAAAACTCGGTCCGGAAAACTCGGTCCCGGAAAACTCGGTCCCAAGAAAACTCGGTCCCGGAAAACTCGGTCCCAAGAAAACTCGGTCCCAAGAAAATTGGGTACCATGAATGAAAACAATTAAATTAAACTTTATTCCAAAAGTAAAATGAGTATTCTCACATAACATAATATACAACCAACTAATTTTTAGGTAGATGGGTAAAACAGTGTCTTTTTGAAATTTTTCCAAAAAGTAGAGAAAAAACAAAAAAAAACATAAAAAACCAAAAAAAAAGGTAAAATAAATAATAATAAAAAAGAAAAAAAAATTAAATTGAAAACAAGAACAATAAAAAAATAAGAAAAGACAATAAAAAATAAGAAAAGAAGATAAAATAAGTAAAAATGAAAAAAAAAAGAAAAATTTAAGCATCATATTTTAATAAAGCGATAATTTTGTTGAATCTTTTTCTTTTTTCAAATTCTTCTGTCACAATTTTGGTGCCGGTTTTTACATTATACAATATTACTTCAGTTACAGTTCTTGCATTTCTATTCTCCACTGGTACATTATAGATGGTTCCTTTATCTCTTCTTTAGTTAATATCTCATTATCCGTTAAAAAAATTTTCTTGGAAAATCTAGCCATATTTTAAAGGGGGGGCTTTAAAAAATTCAAAAAGACTCTGTTTTACCCATCTACCTAAAAATTAGTTTGTTCTATATTATGTTATGTGACCATACTCATTTTACTTTTGGAATAAAGTTTAATTTAATTGTTTTCATTCATGGTACCCAATTTCCCGGGACCGAGTTTTCCGGGACCGAGTTTTCTTGGGACCGAGTTTTCCGGGACCGAGTTTTCTTGGGACCGAGTTTTCGGGACCGAGTTTTCCGGGACCGAGTTTTCGGGACCGAGTTTTCTGGTCACCGCTGTTTTACCCTAATATCTAACGTTTTACCGGGAACCACCCGGGAATCGAACCCCTTGGGGCATTGGTTTCTGCGCGTATGTAGAAGAATTACGGCATTTGATTGAGTGAGGCCCATGGTGTAATGGTTATCATATCTGACCGGCAATCGGAAGATCCCGGGTTCGATTCCCGGGTGGTTACCTCATTTTTTTCATTTGTTTCGTTCTCTCTCTCTCATCTTGCGCGGAATAGTCTCCTATACAAGCGTCGTTCTTTACGTTAATTATACTGCGTGTTTGCAGTTTAAATGTATATATATATATATATATATATATATATATATATATATACAGGGGGGGCCGAAAGTCTGGATCCATAGGAAAATATTTATTTTAATACATAAATTGCAACAAATGGTAAATACTTAAAATGAATATCAACTTTAACTCGTAAATGCGTATCCGTGATACTGTACAGTGGTTCGTACTCCAGTATAAACAACAAATTATAACAAATGCTCAAATTGGCGGCCTCTGACATCGAGACAGGGATGGAATTTATGATTTTTAATAATTCTTCGAATTGACGTTCTCGAGATGCGTGTTTCATTTGATAATCTTCTTGTTGACTTTACTGGATTATTCGTTAAAGTTTCACATACCATTGCAGAGGTATTTTCATCAGTTGCAGTTTTTGGATGACCAGAACGCCGTCGATCATGTACACTTCCTGTTTCTTTGAAACGTTTAAACAACTTGCCAACAGTCGCATGTGTTACTGGAAGCTTATCAGGATGATTTCTATTGAATTCGGTAGCAACTTCTCTGTGTGTAGCGCCCTGTCTTGCGTACATGAGCACAAGTTCTACCCTGTCTTCTGTTGTTAGATTCGAAGCCATTTCTGGGCTGAAATAAAAAAGTATTTGAGTATTTATACTGGAGTACGAACTACTGTACAGTATCACGGATACGCATTTACGAGTTAAAGTTGATATTCATTTTAAGTATTTACCATTTGTTCTAATTTATGTATTAAAATAAATATTTTCCTATGGATCCAGACTTTCGGCCCACCCTGTATATATATATATATATATATATATATATATATATGGGATGAATTTCACAATTAAACACGTGAAGTGACTGAATGCTGGAAATCCACAAGGAAAAAGATAAACGATTCCAAGGCATTTCGTGTATTCAGAGCTACACCTCGTTATTCCCTGACAAGTTGTAGCTCTGAATACACGAAAGGCCTTGGAATCGTTTTTCTTTTTCCTTGTGGTTTGCAGTATATATATATATATATATATATATATGTGTGTGTGTGTGTGTGTGTGTGTGTGTGTGTGTGTGTGTGTGTTTAATAAAATTACTATTTAAGGTGTATATTAATGGTTTAATTTCTTCAATTAAGGGAAAAAGTTGGGTGTTGTATAGATAACACGAAGATAAAATGTCTACGCCAATAATGATATTAATAAGTTCTTCTGTAAAATGATTGGAATGTCTTCTAAAAATCTGCGAATTATGTGCTCAGAACCATCATATCCTTTTAATGTCACAAAACCAAAGTTGGGGAAATTCAATCCCAAAAGCCCTAACCAGTCGGTTGATATTAGTTTCATATGAGAAGTAAACCAAAAGAGTAAGTACAAGAAATTAATTCTGGAAGGTTAGTGTGGGTTTGCACATGTAGTGATTGGTATCGGGTATAGGTGCTCCATAGTGAATAATAATAATATAATTTGACCTGCGTACAATAAAAAAAGATCGCGAAAAACAAGAGTACTTTTATTGTAATTGGCCATGCTGGTTTTCTGGAGCTAAGTATTTTGGGCAAATCACCAACAACTCCTTGAGTGATGACTCAGATATAAGAAAACAATATGGAAACCCCTGTGCTAAAGCAAACATGATTATAAGTAACTTCCGATTCTGTACATTTTGTTTTTATTATAACGGTGTATGAGATGAGATAAATCTTCAAGTTGATTTTGGTGTGTGTGTGTGTGTGTGTGCCCAAAAATTATACACATCCAATACATATATAAATATGTACATGTACAAGTGATCGAGGAAAAAATTAGCAAGATTGTTAATTTACGAAGACAACAAAATTGTCAAGATTTTAATCTTCATAGCTTTAGGCAATAAACCCAAATTCATGAAGTATCTCTCAAAATTTAGTCGAATAGTGAATTTAAAATATGTGTAGAAGGCTTAATGGCCCTAAATTAGTATGAAACTACTCACATATTGTAATGTGGTGGCGAAATGAATAGAGATAAGTGATGCGTTATGCCACTACCCGAGTTGTGCACTCTAGCAAAAGTACGCAGTTAACTACCCAAGGTACAGTATTGGTATCACTCCTGTTCATTATCATGCTAAGAGACATACACAACGGAGTAATGAGCAATAATATAGCACCATCGTATGCAGTCGAAACAAAAATCGGCGGAAAAATCAGTGTTGCATATGAGGTGGAAGCCTTGCAGAGGGTGACAAGCGAAATATACAATTGGTCAGAAGACAATAACAACATGACATTTAACATCGCGAAGTTTAACTTCTTGAGATATGGTAGAAAGGAGGAACTTTGTCAACATTCATCAACTAAAGCGCTGAAAGCACTGTTTTAACTACCGAGTATAGTAATTTAGCTTGAAGTGATATGGTAATAAATAATTAATTGTTTAGATTGGGGTTTTCTTTACCGTCAATAGCTGTGGGGATTTCAAATTCGCGCTTGGACTTTTTTATTACACATTTCACTTCACGCCTTAGAGATATGTAGTTGTTTCGTAATCACAAATTGTCTTTATCGCAATTATGTAGCCTATAAGCCCTATCTCTACTCTTTATAATGTTCCCTACTCTAGAAGTAAACCACAAGGGCTGGTTGTACTTTCGCAAGCTTAATTTTGTACGGTACACATTCTTCATTTATAGTCCTAAATACTGTTTCAAACGATTCCCACATTAGTTTTGCGTTGGAGTTCCCCATTACGTTTTCCCAATTGACGTGTGACAATTTATTTCGAAGTTTACAAAAGTCTGCGTGCTGGAAGTTAGGAATTTTAGTCGAGTTAGCTGGTTTCGAGTGACTTACTGAGAGGACAAACTCTACCATATTGTGATCGCTATTGCTTAACGGTTCTATTATTTGAAGATCAGTAGTTAGCCTATCATCCGTAGTTATTACTAAATCTAAAATCCTGTACAACCTCGTAGTTTCCCCAATCTTTAGAATAAGAAAGCTATCCTCGAGAAAATTTACTAAACGATTACCTTCCCCGTCTCCCTGCATTGTATCATAATTCAAGTTAGGGCAATTAAAATCACCCATAACTAAAGCCTGCTCACTACCTATTATTCTCTTTAGTTCACGATATAACGCTTCGTCCGTATCAGCTGTTTGATTAGGGGGCCTATATATAACCGTAACAAGAAGTTTGAAATCGTTCAATTTAAGTGCTGCTATAGTCGAATCTATCGGTTCTGGGATTGTGTGCTTTACTTCTATAACGTTCGTAATATTATCTTTGATATACAACATAACACCGCCTCCTCGCCTACCTATTCTGATTTTAAGAAAAATTCTATCACCTCTAATTTGATACTTCCCTACAAAGTCACGTGTTTCAGTACTACGCCACGATTCATTTATCGCAATTAAATCATAGTCTTTACAAGCAATTAAAGAAAAAAATTCGTTTATTTTATTTCGTAGGCTACGAGCATTTAAGGATAGAACCTTCAAATTGTTTGTATTTGCGTCACCTTCGCGAGCGCAGGGGAAATTTGTGGAATTACGCTGGGACCGTTCGAGTTACGGCAGCCTAAAAAGAAGAGACAGTATTATGAAATAGTCTTCCTATATATATATATATAATATATATATATATATATATATATATATATGTGTGTGTATATATATATATGTGTGTATATATGAGGGGCGACAAGCTTAACCTTCGTGAATGAGGAACCATCGCACGGAACACTAAAAAGTTTGAAAGGTATATATATATATATATATATATATATATATATATATATATATATATATATAATATAATCGGAAGCAACCGTATAGTGAAAGATATTTGCTGGAATTATTATGAAGATGCGTATTCAACTACTTTGGTGGTATTGCTCATGAAAGACGGTGCTATATTTAATCAACAATCTTTGCTACGAGGTTAAATACTAGAGTTATGCCCTGTAAAGATCGCTAGTCGTTTTCTATTAATTGGAAATATTAAGAAAGTTCTTTGTCCCAAACCTACTTATTTGGATATTGCTTTTTTATGTCTATATTTATAAGTTAAACTTAACTACTAGTCTGAAAACAATTACTGCGAGAAATATATAGCAAGATTAGGGTAGATTTGATAGATGCTTTTATTGCGAAGGGAATTGAAATCAGTATGTTTAATTTAAATACTCTTAACATGTGTACATATAGATATAATAATAATAATAATAAATCAATATTAGTAATAATGTTTAAGTGGATGTTTAGAGGAGGAAAACAGATTTGATGTTTTAGTTTTAAAGCCTCATCACACAACTTGATGTAGTTAGTGAGATGATTGGTTCGTTTACAGATATATGGCTTAGAACAGTTACAGATAAACTGGCTGAAATATATGACAATGAAGGAAGACGCATCGATAACACTAGGCAACAAATTTCAACTTTTTTTTCGTTACAGACACGTGAACTACTGATTCCTACTAAAGCGGTGATGCTGATTTCAGATCTGATATCAAAATTTCTCTATCACGTCCAGATTTTGTGTAACCGAAAACCCCTATTTTTCATTTTTTTTTCTCACCCGCTTCTATTACGAAAGCCGTCTAAGCTACTTTTCCGTGCCACGTTTTATGTTAAGCATACTTAAATAATTAGTGAACAAGGATGTCTTTCCTCCTTTATTCTGGCTTAAGACAGACAGCGGAATTCCGCTGGCGGAGTTACGACCCCTGCGCCCAACCATCCACCCAAAGCGCGTTAGTATTTTGTTGTTACTACTGAAAGGCAAATTCCTGTTCTTAACCTCTTAACGACGACCGTGCCATTTTTGGCACGAACTGAATTATGTGCTCTATATGAAATATGATTCATTTTTTGCTACTTTTGACGAATGACCCGTATTTGGCACGAGCGCATTTCGACTGAAGGCAAATCTAACGACATTTGGCAACTTTTTTTTGTTAGTACCCATGGTTTTCATTCACGGAAGATGCAGTTGTGTTCCTGATTCAACCTGTGCTACTTTCTTGTGTAATTTTTCCAATCTTTACAGGTAAGTTATGATTGTTAACATTTGTAAATGATTATTTACGTTGTTATAATGAATTTGTAGCATATTTTCATTGAGAACATTTATTGAATGGTAGATTTTTTAGTAAATATGCTTGTGCCAAAATTGGCACATCAGGAAATGGAGGCAATATAAATGGCAGCCATGTTTTTCAAGTCTTGATTTATTAGCCTACTAATTCTTGATTATTAGCCTACTCTTTTGAGCTTTTATACATTATCTATGCGTTAGGTTATTTATATCATATTTATATATTTTTATTATACATTATTTTATATATCAGATTATATTTACTATATAGGCCTATATTTATATAAAAAAATTCTATGCTTCAGATGGAATCAGCGCAGTTTTACAAAAGACCTGCAAGGAACGAACAAAAGCATGTGGTTTTTCCAATTCCAGAAGGAAGTGATCAAGATGAGCTTAGCAATAGTGATGAAGAGTTCTCACCTGTAGCTTCAGTGAATGAAGAATGCATTGATTCTACCGAAAGCAGTACAGGTATGATAGCATACAAAATGAAAGTATATATCTTCTCACTATAGTGTATGTGTAATGATATGTGTAATAGGTACATTATATGATAAAATATATACTGAAATAAATTTTTTTTTATAAGAATAAGCCTATTTCCAAATTCTTATAAGATTTGCTTACAGCAGTAAGGATGTAGGCCTGTAATACTTTTTGATTGATGATTTTTTTTACTATTTGATTGTTTGTTCTTTTATTTATTTGCTTACAGCAGTAAGGATGTAGGCCTGTAATACTTTTTGATTGATGATTTTTTTTACTATTTGATTGTTTGTTCTATTTTATTTATTTGCTTACAGCAGTAAGGATGTAGGCCTGTAATACTTTTTGATTGATGATTTTTTTACTATTTGATTGTTTGTTCTATTTTATTTATTTGCTTACAGCAGTAAGGATGTAGGCCTGTAATACTTTTTGATTGATGATTTTTTTTACTATTTGATCGTTTGTTCTATTTTATTTATATTATACAGATGTGTTATTCTTTACTTACTATTACCGTTTGTATGTATCGTATTGCAGATGAAGAGAATGTTACGCCTACTCCAGCAGAAAAAGAACGCTCTGCAAGACCTATTATATGGAAAACCATTAGGACTGGAACTTCTGCTCGTGAAATACCGAAATTTCAAGGTGACATTCAGCCATGCATCTCCATTCAAACTCCTATACAGTATTTTAGATACTTTTTTGAAGACAATACTTTGGATTTTATAGTTGAGCAATCAAATTTATTTGCTGTTCAGGTAAACCCAGATAGTCCATTAAAACTTACAAGGCAAGAACTTGAACAATTTTTAGGAACAGTCATGTACATGTCAGTCATAAATTTACCACGTACACGGATGTATTGGAATTCTTTTACTAGAATTCCCCATATTTCTGAGTATTTTTCAAGGGACCGGTGGGAAAAAATTAAAAGCTGCTTGCATTTCAATGACAACACCAATATGCCCGAACCTAATGACAGAAATAAAGATAGGCTTTCAAAATTAGACCACTAATAGAAGTTTATTACCCAAATTCCAAAGTTTTCCTAAACCACAGATGCTATGTATAGATGAGCAAATCGTGCCATTCAAGGGACGCTCATCCCTCAAACAATATATCCCCAGTAAGCCTTACAAGTGGGGATATAAAATCTTTGTTCTCAGTGATAGCACTGGATTAGTCCACGACTTTGAAATCTACACAGGAAAGATTGAACCATTGGCTAACTCGATTGATTTGGGGCTTCTTCAAACATTGTAATGAGGCTGGCAGAAATTATTCCTAATCACAACTGTCACTGTCTTGTCTTTGACAACTGGTTTACCTCTCTAAAACTTTTGTCAGCATTACATGACAAAGGAATATATTCATTAGGAACTGTAAGGTCAAACAGACTAGGGAACTGTAAGATAGTTAGTGATGGGGAGCTGAAAAAGTGAGGCCGAGGGTCTTATGAAGAAAAGGAGGCAACAATTCAAGGAGCTGAAATTCGGGTACTGAAGTGGCATGACAACAAGTGTGTGATTCTTGCAGGCACTGTTGGTAGTGGTCATACTGCTCAAAATGTTCGTAGATATGACAGAAAACAAAAGGAATATGTAGAGGTGTCATGCCCACAGATGGTGAAAATGTATAAAAGCATATGGGGGGGTAGATCTTCTTGATGGCTTGATCTCATATTACCGTACTGAAATAAGGTCAAAGAAGTTTTATCATAGATTATTCTTCCACTTCATTGACATGGTTATTGTTAATTGTTGGTTACTTTACTGTAGAGATTGTCAGTCTTTTGATGTTCCAGCAAAAAAGCGAATTGATCTTTTGGAATTCCGAACGCAAGTAGCAGAAAGTTTATGCATGCAAGGTAAAAATCTTAACAGGCAAAAACGTGGACGTCCACGCTCAGAGTCAGGGACTCACTTTTTGCAGAAAAAAAACGAAAAGGGTCGTGTAAACTTTATACCTAATGAAAGTGTCAGGAATGATGGATATGGTCATTGGCCTATCATCTTTGACCGTCAGAGATGTAAAAATCCTGCTTGCCAAAGGAAAAGTACAATCAAATGTAAAAAATGTGACATACAATGTCTCAATATAAAAGGTAATTGTTTTTATGATTTTCATACAAAGTAAATCATAAATAGTAATTTTTTGCCAAGGTACCAACTAGTGTATGAGAAAACTTTTTTACCATTATGGCCGGTTGTGCCAAATGTGGCACACACCCATGTTTTGCTAATTAGACGAATTAATAAAAATTTATTCATCATTTTTCACTTTTAAGTCTCAAATAAACATAAAAAAAACAACAGTTATTTTTTTAAACTTTCCTTATATATTTAGTCCATAAGAGGTTAAGTGAAACTTTGGTGTGTCCTCTTCCTTTGTCGCTTGTAGGATGACGAGCTCTCCTTCTGCAGGAACCAAATAATCCCATCATATTTGGGTTGAAATTACCTTGGTATCTGTTTTCCATAACTGAGATCTGTTGGTGGAAGCGCTCACCATGCTCGTCACTTACAGCCCCAAGGTTGGCCGGAAGAAGTCAAGATGAGAATGTAAAAAATGAATTTTCAAAGACACTCTGCATCCCATTATTTCATAAGATTTAAGCATGTTTCTACGAGTTTACGGTGGTTTTCAGCTTTGTGGTTTCCAAGAAAATTTTTGACACACTTCAACGAAAGATGTCCATGCTCCTAGTTCATTCTCATTTAGGTTAGATGGAAACGATGAGTCGTGGATGACACTGCGGATCTGTGGTCCAGTGAAAACTCCAGCTTCTAGCTTAGCATCTGTCAATATTCCTTTGAATTTATCCTTTAAATATTGGAAACCACTACCTTGATGATCCATACCCTTCACGAAATTTTTCATAAGGCCAAGTTTAATGTGAAGTGGTGGAAGATGTACTTTCTGAGGGTCAATAAGTGCTGGGTGTTTCACATTGTATTTACCAACAACATGTTCAGTCTAGATGGCCAATCATGTTTTTTGTAGTGGTTCTTGTCATCTCTGCTGTTCCATAGACACAAAAAGCACATATGCTTTGTGTAGCCCAACTGTAACCCAAGAAGTAATGATACAACTTTAAGGTCGCCACAAATATTCCATGTGTGGTCCTTATATTTGATGAGTCTTAGCAGCAGTTTCATCGATTCATAAGTCTCATTAAGGCCAGTGGCATGTGCTACAGGTATTGAAGGTTTTTCATTGCCGTTGTGCAGTAATACAGCTTTAAGGCTAGCTTACTAGAGCCAATGAACAGTCTCCATTCTTTTGGATCATAGCGACAGCCAATCCCTTGCATCAGACCACTGATATCGTGGCAGAAACAAACGTTTTCTTCCTGTAAGTAAAATGATGAAAACTGCAAATGGCGATGGCGGAAATGGGAAACTTTGGTGTTTGGTTGAAGAAGATTAAATTCTTGAAGTCTTGAACCAAGCAACTCTGCCTTTTCTTTTGGTAATTCCAAATCGCGCACTAAGTCATTTAACTCCGCTTGACTTAACAAATGTGGGGAAATATTTACATCTGGAACATATATGCCATCTTTCCCTGTTTCTATATCACTAGCAGAATCTTCAGATGAACTGCTGTCTGTTATCGTTGCTGGTGGAACTGGTGGTGGATTTGTTTCATCATGTGGTACTGGTTTCATGCTGATTCGCAGTTTGGGTACGTGATCTTTGATTTGTTTTTCTTTGTGAAACCAGCAATCTTTGTCAAACAAAAATAACAATCATTGAAGTGATTTTTCGGCTCACGCCAAACCATGGGGACTGAGAACGGCATAGCTTTTCTTTTACCATTCATCCAAGCTATTAACATTGCATTGCACTGTGCACAGCAATATGTGGTGCCAGTCCCTCTGTTGGTCTCCTAACTTACAGTCAAATAACACTTGACCGTTGGGCCGTTTGCCCGTTACTATGCTTTTGACTCAGTGTTGCCAACTCGGGATAAATTTTATTTATCAAATTGTTCGAATTTGTATATAGTTGGCAAAAAAATTGCTTTAACCTTGAAAAGCAAGTTTCATATTACTGGCATTAAGCCGATTAAAACAAAAATCTGGACGTGGTAGAAAATTTTACTAAAGGTGATTTGCATTTTACACAAAATCTAGACGTGATAGAAAAAATCTAATTATAGATTTGAAATCAGCATACCGGAATTAGCTAGGAGCACCTATTTGGTCTTCTGTAACAAAATCTTTGTTGCCTAGTGTAATTGAACTTATGAAATATAAATTACATGTATTTGCATGTTCATCCTAATCTTTTTAAAAGCTCATATATATATATACAGGGTGTCCATAAATTATTCACCCCATTATAAGCCTTAATAAATTCGTTATTATAGGAGCTATCTTAAAACAGTTTGCTGCACTTAATAACACAACTCAAGAAATTTTTTCTTTATTTCGCAGAACATCCACTAGGGGCACAATGGCGACAGTGAAGGAGAAAGCAATGTGTGTGCTTTGGATGTGGGAAACCAAATCTCCAATTACTGTACAGAGACGTTTTCGGGAGGAATATCAGAAAACTCAACCAACAAAGCAATCACTCAAGCGATGGCTGAAACAATTTCAAGAAACTGGCAGTGTGCTACATCAGAAAGGAGCTGGTAGGCCTAGTGTGTCTGAAGATAAGATAGCAGGAATTCAGGAGTCGTTTATCCGAAGTCCTACAAAATCCATCCGCCGAGCAAGCCGAGAACTGCAAATACTGTGTTCAACAGTGTATAAAGTGGTTCACAAAGAGGTTGAAATTATGCCTACAAATTGCAAACTTGCAGAAACTTCTACCAAATGACAAACCCAAACGGGTACAGTTTGCTGTTGACATTCTTGACCGTATTGATGAAGATGAGCATTTTTTGAACAATGTCGGTTTCAGTGATGAAGTGACATTCCATCTGTCTGGTAAAGTCAACAGACACAATTGCCGTATATGGGGATCAGAAAATCCGCATGAATTTATTGAACACGAATGCAACAGTCCAAGATAAACGTTTGGTGTGCTCTTCCCATAACCGTGTGATTGACCATTTTTCTTCCATGAGAACACTGTGAAGGCTACAAAATTACCTAGATATGCTTGAATGGTATGCTGCACCACAGCTTGAGGATATGCAGCCCCGTGTGTTCTTTCAGCAAGATGGGGCACCGCCACACTGGGGGATTAGAAGTGCGGAGGTTCCTCAATGAAAAAGTTCCTTCTCGTTAGATGGGCGAGATGGCCCTATTGCATGGCCTCCTCGTTCCCCGGATATCACGCCTCTGGATTTCTTTTTATGGGGCTACACAAAGGACAGAGTGTATGCAAAGAAGGTTAATAACATCACAGAATTAAGACACCGGATTGAAGAGACATTAGCTTCCATCACGCAAGACATGCTTCTTAATGTTTGGAACGAAATCATCTATCGCCTTGATGTTCTGCGTGCTACCAATGGTGCTCACGTGGAGGTTTACTGAATTAAAACAAAAATTTCTTGAGTTGTGTTATTAATTGCCGCAAATCGTTTTTAAATAGCTCCTATAATAACGAATTTATTAAGGCTTATAATGGGGTGAATAATTTATGGACACCCGTTATATATATATATATAGCGGATCAGACAACTACAGATAGAAAACAGACAAAGAACAGCCATAGGAATTCGTTTCACCGCCACTTTTCAAACATTCTTAAAGCACACGTGGTGGGTGTCGAGGAACAAAGAAAACTCAAGACGGTTTCAAACAATGACGCTAGCCTCGAACTGAGGGATTCGAAGTTTCCCAAGGTTATATAAGGCGCAGTTCACTGGCACTCAACCCCACTTCTTTCGTGCGTCCATTTCATAAGACTCCGTCACGCAGCATCAGCCGGCTCAAGACCAAGCTCACTTCAACATTCCCATTCAAGAAACGAAGCATCACTTGCAAACCACAACTGCAACAGGCGTTTCCCTTGGTCTCCTAATAACCCCTCAACCGGTTATCAAACATCCTCGAGGACCACCGGCAAAGCTCAAAGCTACGAGAAGACATCTTCAAGGTACATCGTGTCTCGGCGGTGAAGCTACAAACTCCAATCACTTCACCTCTGGTCAGCTTTCACCGCTTCCTGAAAACTGCAGTCCACAAGAATCTAGTAGGCCCGATCACCTTCAGGCCATCCGGCATCTCAAGAAGCAACAACCCCCTGGCCTACGTCTGCAAGATCATTTATAGGCCGTCCTGCACCTCGAGAAGTAACATCACCTCAGGCCTACGTTCTACGCAGACTACATCAAAAATCTCCACCATCTTGAGAGGCTTAACAGTTAACAAAAACTCGAGCCTACGGTAATTGTATCCTCTTCAACCCTCCTTCAACAGAGTTTTTCATCGTCCCGGTAAGATAAGTGCATCCTTTTCTAAGTAAATCACATGAAGTCTACATTAGCCTACCGCCGAACGGTAGACAATGCCCCAAGTGCAATTAAGCGTTCCAACTGACTCTTGTTAAACGCAGTAGGCCTATTTCCTAATTCCTATTACCCAATTCAAGTGTCCTTCCGGAAACCGTAATTTCGCGTATCATTGTGTATTATTGTGTTCATTTATATGTTTATGTGATAACTTAATTTCTCTTACTGCAGGCCTAATTCATTTACAGTGTACATCCCTTCAAATTATCATTAGGCAACAACATCTTGTTTCTATAATCCATCTAAGGTGCACCAACTTAGCATTATATAATTACCTTTATGTAAATGATCATATTTCTCTCAACTATCATTAGGCCTATCCATAAATGCGCGTCATCAATCCATTATTATTGGGCCGCAACAGTTGTTCTATGTTCATCCATGCAATTATTTAGCCTACTTAATTAGAGTGTCACGTATTCCATTCACTGCACTAAACGCACGTACATTATTTATATCCTTTACCAGGCCCATTCAATGTACCACTTTGCATGCCGTTTCTATATCATCAATGAATGTATTACGTGTCAATTTAAGCTATTAACCATTCATCTTATTAGCTAATTTCTATGTCATCAGCATAACGTAAAGGCTAGTCATAAGCACTGTCAATTCTCTGGTGAATCACTGTGACAATTAACATATTTATTTTTATAATAAACTACAAAACTATAAGGTGTCTTATATAATATAACCTTACATTAATTTGTTCAGGAGTATTCTGAACTGGTGATCCCGAAGCAATTCGAATCACTCGGTATTATTATTATTGTAGGCCTACGCCTTAGCCCCTTTCAATTGGTGATACTTAGCGTCATAATTTATTAACCCAGCCTATCATTAATAAACAATCAGTCATTGCATCAATTAATCATTAGCATACAATCAAATCTTTATCACCTTAAACGACTAAAACTAGGTCCACTATATATATATATATATATATATATATATATATGTGTGTGTGTGTGTAAAAATGAACAATGAACAATTCCTATACCATCATTATATGGATTCATTGTCTTCATGCAGTTCTTATGTTCGTATGGTTTTATGTTGAATGCTCATTTTTACATAAGAAACCAAAATCGCCTAAGCGAGTTTTGGATAGAATTTCGATTTGTATTTCTTTATTCATTACTGTATTTCTCTAAATTCATCTTTTCTAATAATGTATACATATTATTATTCAACCATATTCATCTATACGTCCATATCTTATCTTGACCATTGTCCTACATCAGTTTATTAAATATTCATTTTTGCTCGTGAAATGCAAAACTTTATGCATTCGTTCGAAAACGCGCAAATACGTTTGCATGTATTATTATTTTTTATTATTTTTTTTCAAGTACGTTCACCCCTCGGAAGATATTCATAAATGCTTAGGTAAGTGATCGAATTCGCTAATAAGCAAAATCGAACGCTTCTAAGATAAATATCTCCTCTCGCTCTGATTCAAATTTATAACATATTATAACATAATATAACATATTATGTTGTATATAAATCCATACCGTATGTGCCCATGTACTTTGTATTATATTTC
>JAJOZX010001323.1:750000-777500 GCA_023014485.1 Bathynomus jamesi
TCGATAATACCAGCTATGAGGTTAATAAATATATTACTTTTTATATGTTTTTTAATAACGAATTTTCTCCTGAATCTAAATATGTAATTATTTTTATTAAAAATTGAAAAACAAAAAAGTTACAGATGTTTAAATTATAATTATTATTTTCGAGACTTCATGTGCGATATTTTCTAATATTTTTGCACGTATACGAGATAAGTTTGAAACCGACGGCACTGTGCAAAACTTACAAAAACAACGTTCTGGAAGACGTCGAACATCTTAGATAAACTGTCATTTAACCATGGAATTTGTAAATTTTTTGAATTAACTAATAATTACAACATTTATACTTCAATATCAACACTAAACATAAGTATCTCAAAACAGTCGGTTAAAATATTAGAAAATATCGCACATGAAGTCTCGAAAATAATAATTATAATTTAAACATCTGTAACTTTTTTGTTCGTCAATTTTTAATAAAAATAATTACATATTTAGATTCAGGAGAAAATTCTTTATTAAAAAACATATAAAAAGTAATATATTTATTATCCTCATAGCTGGTATTATCGAACAAAGTGGGTATACATTTCTTTGGGACACGCTGTGTATATATATATATATATATATATACAGGGTGGGCGGAAAGTAGCTCCCTATTTTGGATTGGTAAAAAAATACGTATATTATCCATTTATTTCAGAAGAAATAATATGAAAAGGTAGGCATACATGGTAGGTTTTCTCTAAAATTCAATGTGGGCTCCAACTCTTTCCACCAGCTTCTGGAGCCGCCCAGGAATGGCGTCCACTAACTTTAGCAGGAACTCCGGCGGGATGGAGGACATGACTTCCCGAATTCGGTCCTCCAGTTCTTCCAATGTCCTCAGTTTGGTGCGGTAGACTTCTTCCTTTACCCACCCCCAAAGAAAGAAGTCGCACGGTGTCAAGTCGGGGCTCCTGGCTGGCCATTGATGTGGACCACGACGACCCATCCAACGCCCAGGGAAGTGGGCATCCAGCCACTCACGGACAACAAGAGCGAATGGCCAGCCAGGAGCCCCGACTTGACACCGTGCGACTTCTTTCTTTGGGGGTGGGTAAAGGAAGAAGTCTACCGCACCAAACTGAGGACATTGGAAGAACTGGAGGACCGAATTCGGGAAGTCATGTCCTCCATCCCGCCGGAGTTCCTGCTAAAGTCAGTGGACGCCATTCCTGGGCGGCTCCAGAAGCTGGTGGAAAGAGTTGGAGCCCACATTGAATTTTAGAGAAAACCTACCATGTATGCCTACCTTTTCATATTATTTCTTCTGAAATAAATGGATAATATACGTATTTTTTTACCAATCCAAAATAGGGAGCTACTTTCCGCCCACCCTGTATATATATATATATATGTATATAGTTAGTTAATTTGTTAGTTAGCGTAAGTAATATTGATCCCCGTAATCTTTTTCATGATTTACAGATGAAAGTATATTTTAAGGATCAATAAATTAGTTATCACTGTGGGGCTCTGTTTGAGAAATACGAGTGCTCCCGAATACTAGTCATAAGTTTTTCAAATATTTTCTTTACCAGTAGTGATGTTACGGGTGAATGTCCTGCATTTAACCCCGATAGTCTACTGTCTCCAACAACCTACTGGAAGCTATTTAAGCAACAAATAACCCATTTCCATATTTAAAATTTGGATGATTGTCTGATTACTCAATTTATTTGATCTCTCATCCCTGACAATTTCTTCTCACCTTATTATTTCATTACAATCTCAAGTTAAACTATTTTGACTTAAACATGGACAGTGATGAATTGCAACAATTGAAAAAGAAGAGGCGCGGGAAGTTGGGTGCTGTTACCTAGGCCATAGGGTGGATCGATTTTACATTTTTTTCGATTTCCATATTCTAATAGAGACAAACACTTGCGCATGCATGAGAAAATAGCCTCTGCAAAATCTTAGCTTAATAGATAATCATCTTCTGCCCCCGGCAGAGCGATGAAAATCATATTTTAGTAGTCAAAAACGAATTTTTCTTATAATTTTTAAAATATTTCAAAATTATTCATAATAACTATAAAGTCGATGAAAAAGACCTCATATGATCGTTTTTCCAAGCGCGTTGTCCTACGTTAATATCTTTTGCCCCCGGCAACAACGTCAAATGTTGAAAAAATAGGTAATTTATATACATATTTTCTGATCGGCTCTTTGTCTTAAATAATGCATTTATATATTTCCCATAGCATTTATATCGTTGCTTAGGCATGAAATAACACACACGCAAAATTTTATGACTCTAGGCTAGGGTTTAAAGGTCATCTCTGGTGAGTGCTGCCAGCAGTAGCTGCCACTGACGCGCCAGTACGCACTGCGCAGTTCCCTCAGTTGCCTTTTGACAGCGTCGAAGGCAGGTGCGTATTTTGCAGCTGGCTCCTCGAGTCCTCAGTGTGTGTGTGTGTGTGTGTCTCCTCACTCAGAGTCCTCAGTGTGCTCAATCTCTCTGCTCATATCCTTGTTTGTTTTTCTCATAACTCTGTTTTTTTCGATTTTATTGCGTAACAGAACAATACATTATTCTTTAATCTTTACAGGATGGCTGCCGCTACAACTAGAAGATCGGTTACGTGTCCAATATTTGGTGCTGGGAAAGATTTGAATTTGCGATGTTTTCCCACATGTGAAGATGTGATGCAATACTACCATCATGTGAGAACTGAGTTGAGATCATCAAAGAAGGAACCTCCATTCAAAGACATCGCCGCTGTGGTCACGGAGAGACTGGAATACTTGTGGAAATTAGCTTCCATTCCAACAGTTTCGACAGCACGGATAAATCAAATGTTGAAAAGTTATCGTGATAAAATGGCTAACATCATCAAATCACTGAACGCGAAAAAGAAGAACGAATCGTTACAGAAAAATCTTGAGGCCTTCAAGAAATCAACTAAGACCACCTTATTTGACATATCGGCTTGTAAATGCCCTGATTTGACAAAATGCAGCTGCCCTCGTGAACGACGAGTACCACTGAAAGAGCAACAGTTTTTACTCGACCAAAGAAGTGATCGCAAAATGGCAATAGGAACTTTGGATGTTGAAACAACAAATAAAAACGAGATGACTCTTGCAAGAAGATTGGCGATATTGAAACAAGAAGGAATAGCAGAACATCAAGAGCCGTCGACTAGTAAACGACAAGAAACTTCTCAAGAACAACCTTCTTCGTCAGCCTCTAGTGAAACCGAAGATACATCTATAGAATCATCGTCATCGTATGAACTAACACCGAGAGATAAACATGACATGAAGGAAAAAACACGAATGAAACTCCAGGTACTTGCTGAAGCTTGTGATCGTACGGGCGTCTCAGACAGAGCTGCTTCATTTATTGCTTCTTCGTTGTTAGAGGATGTTGGCTGGATACGAGAAGATGATGCCAGTTCAGTGATTGATCGAAATAAGATAAGAAGAGCCAGAAAAAGAGTTCGTTCTGAGCATCAGCAAGATGACAAGATCAAGCTACCATTACAGGGCATTTTCTTTGACGGACGTAAAGATAAAACAATGACACAAGAAGAAATAGACAATGTGAAGCATAGAAGGACTGTGGTAGAAGAGCATATAGTTTTAGTTCAAGAACCAGAATCCCAGTACATGGGGCATTTCACTCCTGCATCAGGTTCTGCCACTGCAATAACATCAGGTATTATCAACTTTCTAGAGACTAACAATATTAGCACGGACGACATTGTGGCTATCGGCTGTGATGGTACCGCAGTGAACACGGGTCGAAAGGGTGGAGCCATTCGTATGATTGAAATGAAACTACAAAGGCCAGTTCAGTGGATCATATGCCTATTACACGGTAATGAATTATCACTGCCGCACCTCATTGAAGAATTGGACGGCAAAACAACTGGGCCAATGGGCTTTACTGGACCAGTTGGAAAACAATTGAACGACTGCGAAAAACTTCCAATTACAGAATTCGATGCCATTCCATCTCCCGACATTGACATAGATGATGCCGAGTTGAGCACTGACCAAAAATATTTGTTAGGCATCTACAGAGCAGTGTCGAGCGGTAGCTGCTCTTCAGCTCTCGCGGCTCGAAATCCAGGTAAGATGGCGCATTCCAGGTGGCTGACAACAGCAAATAGATTTTTGCGCCTCTATGTTTCAACCAGTGAACCCTCCAGCACCTTCAACGAAATTGTGCGATTCATTATGACAGTTTACGCACCAATTTGGTTTAAGATAAAGAAAAACTCCAGTTTCACTGAGGGCGCAAAACATTTTTTCGAAATGATGCGTCTCTCTCAGACCATGCCTCAAAGATCTAAGACAATCGCCAACAAAGTCCTCCGTAGAAATTCTTTCTTTGTTTACCCAGAAAATATTTTGATCTCCATGCTACATGCCGATGAGCAACACATAAGAGAATTGGGATGGAGAAGAATATTAAAAGCACGATCAAAACAATCACCAGCGGGGGAAATTCGAGCCTTCGCCATGCCTGAGCTGCTCTACGATAGTCAAAACTATTACGAAATGATCAACTGGCAAACGGCTGAGGTTACAAAAACAATACCTGATACCCGAATAAAAGAGTTTGTTGAGACGGGAGACCAGCCTGATGGACTGATCCCACTATTCCCTTGTCATACTCAAGCGGTCGAGAGACTCATCAAATTAGTAACCGAAGCCTCTGCCAGTGTAAGTGGAATAGAAGAGAGGGACGGATTCATCCGCTCCCGTCTTCACTCCAGAACAAAAATTCCACGATTTGATTCTAAGAAAGATTACCGTATGTAAATCGACATGCAGCCAAAGGAAGGGTGGTTGGGGCTGGATAGGGTGGAACTCGACGTACAGCCACCTCCTCGTGGTGAGTTCTGGGTTGCTAATTTTATAAAATTAGCAAGCGAGGAGCTGTACTTAGTACTTATCGTACTTATAACATAGCATTAACGTAATTATAATCCACATTTAGACTTTTCTCGGGGACAGAAGATATTACTCTAGAGTCATAAAATTTTGCGTGTGTGTTATTTCATGCCTAAGCAACGATATAAATGCTATGGGAAATATATAAATGCATTATTTAAGACAAAGAGCCGATCTGAAAATTGACGTTGTTGCCGGGGGCAAAAGATATTAACGTAGGACAACGCGCTTGGAAAAACGATCATATGAGGTCTTTTTCATCGACTTTATAGTTATTAGGAATAATTTTGATACATATTGAAATATTTTAAAATTATAAGAAAAATACGTTTTTGACTACTAAAATATGATTTTCATCGCTCTGCCGGGGGCAGAAGATGATTACCTATTAAGCTAAGATTTTGCAGAGGCTATTTTCTGATGCATGCGCAAGTTTTTGTCTCTATTAGAATATGGAAATCGAAACAAATGTAAAATCGGTCCACCCTACTAGGCCATCAACACTTTTAACAATATTACACAAGAAGGCAAGGAAGATTTACAGTATGTAATTTTTAAATTGGTTAAATTTAAGAGGGGTATAATATCCATTGATGTGAATATTTCAAAATTAATTGAACCTGAAATCGCTGATGAACAACTTACAGACCTTTACTCTTATAAGGATCATCAGATAATCTCAATTGAGCCCACATAAGGAGACTACAGTCTCGTTTGAACGATTTAACACCAAATAAACCTATTTCTGATTTTAATGAAAGTAGAGCAAACTTTCAACAAAATTTAAGTGGCAGGCCAAATCCCGAGTCACAAGAATTTAGGGCTAAGTTACCCATTTTGCTAGTACCAACATTTGATGGGGACAGGGCACAATCCCCATCTTTCATTGAAAAAATTTCAGAATTCAATAGGTAGTAAACCTTGTATTCCTCCGGAGTGGACCAGAGGTTCAGCACACTAGTGATGTTGTGTTGTGTTTTATGTTGTGCTAGAGTGGTACACTCTGTCATAATGTGTTCAATTGTTTGTGGTGTGTCGTGCTAAGTTAACTCGATCCGATCTGCTCAGGCTGATCTCTGACCTGTTAATGGGTGGTGGCTTCGCACCTAGGACCGCATTCCTAGGTGCTTTGTGGGTTAGGTGTGTGTCACGTGTGTGTATGTGTTTTCTGCACTGTGTGATGTCTGTGGATCGTGGTATGGAATGGAGTATTTGGTTATAATGTCTCTCTGGTGTTACCTTAATGGTGCGAGGTGTCGGTGCATGATTGTACTTGCAGTGGCAAGGGTGTTGTGGGTTAGTTGTCGCTGCTGCCATGAATTGTGTTCCCCTCATGTCTAAATGTTCCCTAACTTTCAGTATTTTTGTTTCTGTATGTTGTTTGAGTGCATCCTGTAATGATACTGTGGAAAATTTGGGAGTACGGAAATGGAAGACCCACCTAATCTTGGATAAGCCATATTGACATTAAAATAAATAATAACAATAAAAAATAACTCAGAAGGAGAACATGAACTTTTGCTGAGAAAAATTAAAAAGACAACAACGAAGAAACAAATATGGGATGAAAAGAAAAAAAGATCCCATAGCTAGAAATAGCAACACGGTTTTGGGAAGAAGAAGAAAAAGATCGGCATAAGCTGAATAAGCAGAATAATAGAGAGGACGAAAAAAAAACGTAAGACGAAAGAAGCCGGAATAAAAATGTTCATTATTGGTGTCAAGAAATAAAATTTATATTAGTTTCAAGGTAAGAAGTTCATAAATTTCCCTTCGGTTATTAAATTTAGGTTAAATAAGCTGACATTTCAGCTGTAATTGTTTAACAAAAGAGTATGGAAGTCCTGTTTATGGACAAATAGTTAGGCTGGTTCATCTTTGGCCTAGGTCTTCCATCTCCAACGTAGCCTAGGTTGTGTTTAGGCTACTCTGGTTGGAGCAGGACCTATTTTTTCCATATCTATAATGGTGGCCCGTGTGGGGAAGGGTTATTTGCTGTGAAAACCTTAACCTAAAATAAAAAAATAAAAAATTAAATTAAAACAAAAAAAAAATAATAAAATTACGCCTTATCAAACATTTTGACATCTGAACAGAATTTATTCCATGTTTGGCTTTTTCAAATACTTACTACATATAAATAATAATAAATTACGAAGCCCTAACTAAAAATAAAATATAAAAATTCAAATGCTTCAAAACTTATCATTTGGTCATAAATGTGGTAAATTCTAGAATAAGGGTAATCAGAAGCCTAGCCTATTTAACCAAAATAAAGCTTAACTATTGTATATATAATATAAAATAAAGCTTATTATAGAGTTGAAAGGGTTTTAGGATTTTGGGGACTTATTTTTGGAAAAATAAAATAAACAAAATATGGCTGAATGTGAAGCAATTGAGGCAAAGATTAAATCATTAAAAAGGAAGAGATCAGCAAGGAAGGGATCATTACCAGGCTTTTAGCTAGCTTTAAGAGCAAAAGAAAATCCAAATAAAAGGGATTATGATACTATTTTGGGTGGTTTAAATAGAATTAAACAGGAAATAATAATTATAGACGAGGAAATTGTTACAGAAACTGATGGGTTAAATGTTGGTGAAGAGACATATACAGCACTTTTGTGTGAACAAGAACAGAATATTTTTGAAATAGATTCTCACATAAATGAATTATATGCTGCTTTAGATAATCTACCAAATAATTTAGAGGCTACAAATCAAAGTTTGATTGAGGCCTTCAGAAATGTATCCATTTCTAATGATGACAATAAACAACTAAAAGCCAAGTTACCAACATTACAAGTACCAATATTTGAGGGTGATCGAACAAAATTTCAGTCTTTTCTGGAAAAATTTGATAGTTTAATTGGCAACAAAGATTATATATCTGATGTTGACAAATTCAGTTATCTGCTTAATTATTTAAAGGGCCCAGCCCTAAAACTGGTTGATGCCTTACCGGCAATAGGCAGTTCGTATAAAATAGCTCTCAAATTACTAGAAAGAAATTTCCTAAATAGAAAAGAAATAGTAAATGATTTAGCAATAAAATTAAAAAATATAAAACCAGCCAAGGATAACCATCAGGATCTGTACAATTTCTATTGTGAAATTGAATGCATGTTAGGTCATCTACAAAATAATGACATAGATCTAGAGAAATCAGCATGGTTTATCCAAGCCATAATATTTGATTGTTTACCTACCCAAATTAGGGATATTTTCCAAAGAATAACGGGAAATACATACCCTACCCTTGGTGAAATAAGGAATGAATTTCCAAATGTTTTGTCAATGTACAAATCTTCAAAGATTGATTCACAAACAAAGATTGATTCACAAATAAACCAAACAAAGATTGATTCACAAATAAACCAAACAAAGAAAATTCAAACAAAACCAAAGCCACAACCGCAACAACAACAAAAAGACAAATCAGAACAAAAAGTGATAGGTCTAACTCCTACACTACAAAATTTTAATGTTACGACAGAATTTGTACGTAAGTGTAAATTTTGTTCGGCTGATGATCACAATAGCACACGATGTACTAAATATGTAGACTTAGAATCCCGGATAAACAGGTGTTCTCAGTTAAACCTTTGTACTAAATGCACAGCTGCAGGACATACTAACAAAGACTGCAAAACAAAAATAAGATTCAAATGTGTTAATTGTGGAAGTTTAAATCATGTCTCTTGTCTTTGTGATTCATTTAAAAATTCAAATAAACAAAACCAAAGAAAAATGAAAAAACATTTAATGGACATATATCAATAAATAATGTCAATAAAAATTCTAGTGTACTCCTACCTACAATAACCTTGGATTTAAAATAAAAAAGGTGGGACAACTCCTATAAGATGTCTAATAGATTCTTGTTCCCAACAAACATTTGTAGATCAATCATTAGTTAATCAATTAGGCCTACAAACTCATAAAAATGAACAAGAATTGTGTATAACATCATTTGTCAAAGAAAATGAACAGAAAGAAAAATATAGTACAGTCAATTTAGATCTGGATATACCCACAGAGAATAAAACAACAAACATAGAAGCAGTAGTCATTGAACAAGTTGGTCAACAAAAATTTAAAATACCAAATTTAAAACAAGTAATACAACAACTTAAAAAGCAATATAAAATTGCAGATAGAAATTTAAATGATGATATAATAGATAATGTTCAAATGTTAATTGGAGCTGATTATATTCACTTAATTCAGAAGGGCATAGTCAGAATAGGAGATGGGATGCTCTAGATACTCACTGGGGTATAGCTCCACTGGGACACATAGATAAATATAAAATAACAATGAAAAATAAAAATATATGACTAACAAACTTGCCCTATTATGACAAGGTCTTACACAACTCAAATAATGACATAAATACTGAAATATTAAATAAATCATTAACAACTGAAGAATTAGATAAAGGTGTACAACAGCTCTGGCTATTAGAGTCAGTGGGGGTGCAAGATGGTGATCATACAGATGAAAATCAATTAATGGTTGAAAATTTTGAAAATACCATCATGTATGAAAATGGCCATTATTCAATTGAACTACCTTGGAAGATCAATAGTCCAAAATTAAATGATAATCTAAAGGTAGCTAAAGGTCATCTCTATAATTTGATGAAAAGATTAAAAAATGACAATAGAATTAAAATGTATGATGATGTTTTCAAGGACCAGTTAGAAAAAGGCTTCATTGAGAAGTTAAAGATCACCCCTTTAAAAAAGACAACTGCCATTATCTTACTCACACAGGAGTCTATAGAAAGGATGCACCCACAACAAAACTTAGAGTTGTGTATAACTGTAGTCTTAAAGATGGCAATAAGCATAGCTTGAATGACTGTCTCATAGAGGGGCCTAATCTTATTTCAGACCTTGTAAAAATCCTTCTAAGATTTAGATTAGATGACTATGCAGTTCAAAGTGATATAAGCAAAGCTTTTTTGAGAATTCATCTGAAAAATGACTATGACAAAGATCAACTAAGATTCTTGTGGTTTAATGATCCATATGACTTAAATAAAGGGTTTAAAACATTTAAATTTAATGTGGTTTTGTTTGGAGCAAATGCAAGTCCTAGTTTACTGGCTTTAACCATCAAACATCACTTAAATTTGTATGATGAAAATGATTTAACTGTTCAGTTCTTGAAAGATCACTTCTATGTAGATAACCTTGTAGGATCAACCAAAACAGAGTCAGAATTAAATGAAGTTTACATAAAAGCAGATAAAATAATGAAAGAAGGTAATTTTGAATTAAGAGAGTGGATCACAAATAATGAGAGACTAAATCAAAAAATAAAATCAGAAGACAAAGGATTGACAGAACCAACAAACAGGGTGAAAACATTAGGCATGATCTGGGATTTGAACTCAGATTCTAAAGTTCATGACTCACTCTGCACAAAAGGCTACACCTTAGATACAACAGCTAACACAAAAAGAAAGATCTTATCCGAAAGTTCAAAAATATTTGATCCTATGGGTTTACTCCTTCCTTCTACTATCAGATCCAGGGTTCTTTTACAAGAATTTTGGAAACAGAAAGTAGACTGGGATGATCCTATAACCAATAAACAACAAGATAGCTGGAAAAGGTTAGCTAAAGATCTCAATAAACTACAAAACATAAATATTCCCAGAGTTTGTGGACACAGAGATACACCTCAAACCTTGCATGTATTTGGCGATGCCAGTGAAAAGGTGTATGGCTGTTGCGCTTACCTTGTAGGTGAGGATGGCAGCCATTTGATCTATGCCAAGGGGAAAGTAACACCCTTAAAACAAAAGAAAACTATTCCTCAGCTTGAACTACTTGCAGGTTATCTAGCTGTAAAAATAACAGTATTTCTCCATGAAGTCTATCATGATGTAAACATCACAACTACATATATTTGGCTTGACAGTCAAATCTGCTTGGCATGGATCAACTCTGATGAGTTAAACTCAAAAAACATCTTTGTCCGTAACAGATTAAGAGACATTAAAGAAGCTAGACAAAATTTGGACATAACCTTCAGATACATTCCAACAAAACAAAATCCTGCAGACTTTCTTACAAGAGGATTATCCTGTAAATTACTAAAATCCAACAAAAATTGGTTTCATGGACCTGAATTCATTCAGGATGAAACAATGTGGCCAGCAGAACAAATTAATGTAAAACTTAACATGATAACCACAAATAAAGTTGAGCCACTATTAGATTATAACAATTATTCTGACTTTGGCAAACTTGTAAGGGTAACATCTTACTGTCTCAGATTCATTCACAACTGTTTAAAGAAAATAAATAAACAAAGAAATAATGATAATGAAATGTATACAAGTCTAGCTACCAAATATTGGATTAACCACATACAACAAACAGAATACAAAAATGAAATAGATTTTCTAACAATTGGTAAACAAATGAACAAAGTACCCTCTGTGGTAATAAACTTGAATCTTTACATTGACAAAGATGGCTTATTAAGATGTAAGGGTAGATTAAACAAATCACAAATCACATATAACAGTAAACAACCCCTTCTTCTTCCTAGGTTCCATCACATTACAACCCTAATTATTAGAGAGAAACACAATGAACTTTATAACATGGGTGTTTCCACAAACATTAAATGCCATTAGAAAGTTGTATTGGATACCCAAAGGCAGAATGACTGTAAAGACAGTTTTGAATAACTGTGTCACCTGCAAAAGGATTCATTCCAGATCTTTCAGGAAGACCAATCCTCCTGATTTGCCAACAGAGAGAGTCACCTTTAATAGGCCTTTTGAAACAGTTGGCATAGACTATACAGGAAGTTTGACTGTTGGTCTGGGAACAACAGAACAAAAAATGTACATCATACTTTACACATGTTCATCTTCTAGAGCAGTCAGCTTAGACATAGTGAGTGATCTCTCCGCAGAATCATTTGTCTATAGCTTTAGAAGATTTTGTGCTAAGCATTCTGTACCCAAAATTGTTTGGACAGATAATGCAACCTATTTCAAGGCTGGTGAAAACCAAATAAATGACATATTACAAAATTCACATACCATAACATATCTACAAAATAACAAAATAAAATGGAAATACATCCCTGTTGCATCACCATGGTATGGAGCAATCTGGGAAAGGAATATCCAAACAATAAAGAATTGCCTAAAGAAATCAATAGGTAAAAAACAAATTGAATTCTTTGAACTTCTCACTCTCATTAGTGAAATTGAGAATGTTGTCAATAACAGACCTCTTACTTATGTAGGGGATAATATTAATGATGTAGAGCCTCTCACCCCAAATCATTTGATTAAGGGAGAAGTCATTAACCTTCTACCTGATTACAATATCTCCTTGGATGATCCACCTTGGAGTGATAATAATCATGATTTGCAAAATAGATTATCACAAATAACAAATATAAAAACAAAATTTAAAAAGCAATGGAGTGATGAATACCTTGTTGGGTTGAGAAAAAAGGCATAAATACAGGGCGTCCCAAAAAAATGTATACACACTTTAACAGCTGATAGCTCAATTGATGTTTCTTTCTTTCCAAGTTAAACCCATTAGAATTAATAATGGCAGTCAGACTAAGCTTTGAACAAAGGAAATTCATTCTAAAATGCTACTGGAAGTGTGAAAACGCAGTTGAAGTGCAAAGACAGTTTAGGAGGGAGTTTCAAACAGATCCACCAACGCGACTTACCATCACTCGAATTAGAGATAAGTTTGAAGCCGATGGAACTGTTCAGAATGTCCACAAGAAGCGTTCCGGAAGACCACGGACATCGACAAGCCCCACAAAGCAAGAAAGAGTACTGGAAACGTATCACCAAAGTCCAAGAAAATCTGTGCGGCAAGCGAGTCGTGAGGTAGGAATTTCAGAATCGTCTGTCCAACGCATTTTGAAGCGCTGTCAATGGAAAAGTTACATTCCAAGATTAGTCCATGCTATTAATAAAGATGATCCGGACCGAAGAGTGGAGTATTGCGAGTGGTACTTGGCGCGATGTGGATGTGGATTGGACGAAGGGGTTTCGTAGAATACCCTCCGCGTTCACCAGACCTCACACCACTAGACTTTTTTTATGGGGATACTTAAAAGACAAAGTCTACGCTATAAAACCTGCAACAGTCGCTGAATTGAGAGCAGCCATTGAACGAGAATGCACACAAATACCAAACGAAATGTTTCGTGATGTTTGCGATTCCATTGCTTCGCGTTATCAGCAGTGCCTGGACCAGAACGGACGTCAGTTTGAAAACAGGCGTTGACAAAACAATTAAATAATGTCTGTAGATTCTATTACATTTTGAAAATGAAATGTATTTTAATAAACACTGCCTTTATAAGTATTTAAAGTGTGTATACATTTTTTTGGGACGCCCTGTATATACAAAACAAAGACTGGGTTAATGAAATCAGGGTAGGAGATGTAGTTCTAATTAGACAAAATACACCAAAACAGTGTTGGCCATTAGGTAGAGTTTTAGAACTAAAAACTGGGGAAGATGGATTAACCAGGGTTGTAAAACTTAAAACTGCTTCAGGTGAAACTATAAGAGATGTATCACTCTTATACCCCCTAGAAGTAGGACCAACTACTGTTAACAAAAATGATCATGAAGATGAATCTATAATAGATTCTGATGATGATCAAAATTTGACCCAAACTATACCAAACCTAACCTGTTCAATAAATGATGTAACTAGTCCTACTACTACAATAACCTATACCACAAATAGTAGACCACAACGTTCAACTGCTCTACGAGCTAGGCAGATGTTACAACAAAAGATAAGGGCTGGAGTATTGTAATATTTCCTATGGAAAATAAATTAAAATGCAACACCCTTTCATTTTGGAAAGAGTGAGGACTTTATAAAATGCTACACTTTTTATATTAAAAGTGAGGAAAAACAAAAATGGAATAACAAATAAAACATAAATTATAGGTAATCGAAGATGGGTTAACAAATATTAAAGAAAAAATTGGGTTTCACATGCAATTTTTCCTTTCTGGCGGGCCCCAATGTGTGGAAAATTTGGGAGTACCGAAATGGAAGACCCACCTAATCTTGGATAAGCCATATTGACATTAAAATAAATAATAACAATAAGAAATAACTCAGAAGGAGAACATGAACTCTTGCTGAGAAAAATTAAAAAGACACCAACGAAGAAAAAAATATGGGATGAAAAGAAAAAAAGATCCCATAGCTAGAAATAGCAACACGGTTTTGGGGAGAAGAAGAAAAAGATCGGCATAAGCTGAATAAGCAGAATAATAGAGAGGACGAAAAAAAACGTAACACGAAAGAAGCCAGAATAAAAATGTTCATTATTGGTGTCAAGAAATAAAATTTATATTAGTTTCAAGGTAAGAAGTTCATAAATTTCCCTTCGGTTATTAAATTTAGGTTAAATAAGCTGACATTTCAGCTGTAATTGTTTAACAAAAGAGTATGGAAGTCCTGTTTATGGACAAATAGTTAGGCTGGTTCATCTTTGGCCTAGGTCTTCCATCTCCAACGTAGCCTAGGTTGTGTTTAGGCTACTCTGGTTGGAGCAGGACCTATTTTTTCCATAATACGAAGTGCGTTGTTTTGTATTGTCTGTAAGGTGTTTATGTGTGTGTTTGAGATAATGGGTGCCAAGCATGGGCTAGCATAGTCCATAAATGAGCGAATATATTGTTTGTATATGAATGGAGTTGTTTCCTGCTGGTGTCCAAAGTTGGTGCCTGTTAGTACCCTAAGCGTGTTAAGTCTTGACGTACATTTGTTTTTAATGTCCTGAATGTGGTTTGCAAAAGATAATGATGTGTTGTATGTGACCCCAAGTATTTTGGTCCTGTGAGTGTGTGGAATGTTGGTGTTGTTTAGTGTAATCTGTGGAGTTATCTGATGTTCTTTTATGATGGTTGATTTTGTGGGCGCTACTTTGAGTCTATTGTGTGTGAGCCAGTCTTGTATGCTGTTTATGTATGTTTGTAGGTTATTTGTAGCGGTGTCGATGTTGTGGGTGGATGTTAGAGTGATGTCATCTGCATATGATGATAAGGTAAGCTTGTTATCTATGGGTGTTGGAACGTCATGCATGTATAAGTTGAACAGTGTTGGTGAGAGAACAAACCCTTGAGGGATCCCGTTCGGAAAAAGCTTATATTTGGACGACTTGCCATTAAATGTGACATGTGAGTATCTTCCTGAAAGATAGAGTATTATAGAGTGTAGACTGTATTCCTCTTGTTGATAAGTTTAGCTACTTAATTAGTTTCCTTAAAGATCCAGCCTATAACATGATAGGCTATTTACCAGCTGTGGGTGATTCATATGAAGTAGCTATTGATCTCTTGAAACGTAATTACATTAATAAAGATAAAAGGTAACCATAGTGGCATGGAAAGATTTTATTCAAAATTAGAAGTTATTATGGGACAGCTGGTTAGCAATGAGATAGGTGTTAAAGTGTTAAAGGTTCATCTTGGCTCATACAAGGCGCAGTTCTTAGGTGTCTCCCTTTGAGGAATAAAGACGTTATAGTTTAAAAGACGGGAGAAAATTATCCTAATCTTGAAGACATCAGAAAACACTTTCCAACTATCCTAACTAATTTCAAATTGAGAAATAGTTCAACACAAAATAAGACCCAGACTATGGATAAACCAAAGACTGTCTCCAGAAACCAGCTACCTACAGCCATACAGATAAATCTTGATACTGTAGACTCAAATGTGTCCAACTATACCACACGAACACCTACATTACAGAACTTTAATGTAACTACCACCTCAACTTACACACCACATTGTAAATTTTGTGCAAGTGTTGAACACAGTAGTACTGGGTGTGACAAATATTCAGACTTTAACTCAGGATCTAAAAGATGTGAACAGTTGAACCTATGTAAAAAGTGTACTGGACATGGACATTATAAGAAAGACTAAATCTAGATTAAATTCATTTGTAAGTTTTGTAAAAGTTCAAGACATGTCACTTCAATGTGTGATTCACTGAAGTGTCCAAACTATAATACTCAAACTCAGAAGGTACTTCCTCCAAACAAGGATAATCAAGAAAATCCCACTTTCATGGGGCATTCTGTTTGTTCAAACAACGTAGCAAAAACACAGGTTCTTTTACCAACTATTACTTTGAACTTAGTGAATGGTGAGGGTAGAACCACTCCAGCGAGCTGTCTTTTAGACTCCTGTTCTCAACAAACATTTGTCTCACAAAATTTAGTCAATAAATTGGATTTGACACCAAACCCAAATGAACAAGAACTCGATATCACATCCTTTGTTAAGGATGACTCAACCAAAACTAGCTATAAGACAACTGACCTGGAATTACATGTAGCAAATGAACTAAAAAAAATAAAGCGGTTATTGTTCGAAAAGTTGTACCCAAACTAGAACAAACTATTAATCATTTGAGAATACAGTACAATATAACATAGACATATCACAAACAGCACAGTAATTAACATTGAAATGTTAATGGGGCAGATTATATTCACCTTATTCATAGGGGCATAGTGAAAATAGGTAATGGTATAGTTTATCAGACACCATCAGGGATAGCCCCTTGGGTGACCTATCCAGATACAACCTAGACCTAAACCAGAATAGTTCATGACTAACAAATACTCGTAATATGTGCCTCAACTCAGTCCTACATAACACCTGTAAGAACAGCAACACTTTGAATAATATTATAATAGCTGAGAACATTAATTCATCACTATCAGATGAAACTTTAGCTGAAACAATTCAAACTTTATGGCTGCTAGAATCTGTGGGTATACATGACACAAATCAAACTTCAGAAAATCAATTAATGGTAGAAAGATTTGAAGACACCGTTCTGTGCAAAGACAAGAGTTATTTTGTTGAGTTACCTTGGAAAATAAATTGTCCAACTTTAAGAGATAATCTCAAAGTAGCTAAAGGACATTTATATAAAGTAATAAAAAAGTTCAAACAGGATAATAGAATTCAAATGTACAGCGATGTCTTCAAAGAACAGCTGCAGAAAGGCTTCATTCAAGAAGTAACATCTAACCCTTTTTAAAAGATGGTGTCATTATTTAACCCACTGGGGGTTTATCGACAAGATGCCCAACAAGAAAACTCAAAGTAGTTTATAACTGTGGCCTCAAAGACAGTGATAAACAGTTTGAATGATTGTCTGATTGAGGGTCCTAATCTCATTTCAGACCTTGTGAAGATCTTACTCAGGTTCAGGTTAGCTACATTTGCCTTACTAAGTAACAATTCAAAGGATCAACTTAGGTTCTTATGGTTCAGGGATCCATTTGATTTGAATAAAGGGCTGATAACCTATAGATTCAGTGTTGTGTTGTTTGGAGCCAATTGCTCACCTAGCCTATTAGCATTGACAATTATACATCATTTGAACCAGTTTAATAACTCTTTAACACTAAACTTCCTTAAAGAACATTTTTATATATATAATCTAATAGGCTCAACATCAACAAAATCTGAATTATCTGAGGTCTATGAAAACTCTCAAAACATCATGTAACAAGGTAACTTTGAACTTAAAGAGTGGATTTCAAATGATGAAGATTTAAACAAAAAGATTTTAAAAGATAATAATGGTCTTACTGAACCATCAGCCAGAGTTAAAACTTTAGGTATGAACTGGTATTTGGATGCAGCATCTAACAATCATGATTCAGTCTGCACTAAAAGTTTTAAACTTGATGAGGAAGCTAACACTAAAAGATAGATATTATCAGAGGCTTCCAAAATTTTTGATCCGATGTGTTTATTTCTGCCATCAACAATAAGATCAAAGATTCTCCTCCAAGAACTTTGGAAGACAAATGTTGGGTGGGTTGAGCCAATACCAACTGAAGATCAAAAATCTTGGAAGAAGTTAGCTACTGATATAACAAAAGTGCAGAACATTAAAATACTAAGGTGCTGTGGGTTTAGGGATAAATCCCAGAGACTTCATGTATTTATTGACACACAGGCTTATGGGTGCTGTGCGTACCTTGTAAGTCCTACAGAAAGTCATCTAATTTATGCAAAGGGAAAATTGCACCTCTCAAGCCTATCCGAACCATACCTCAATTGGAACTATTGGCTGCTGCGTTAGCTATTAAGATCATTTCATTTCTTAAGGATGCTTACCATGATATAAACATAACTGATATCCACAGCTGGCTCGACAGTCAGATTTGCCATGCCTGTAGAGAATGTTAGCATTAATAGTAAGATTCCTTATATATACCAAAAGTAGGTGGACAGTAAATGATAACGTTTATTTTGAGAATACATATACAATTATATATTTTTTTTTTGTATACTATAATACAAAATAAAAATAAAAATTAACTTATACCAATACAATACAAAAGCACTGAAAATTTTATCAACGCAGGTGCTCAAATTGCTGTCCATCACAATTTACACAACTTTGAAGTCTACCTTTCACACTTCGACAAACATTTTTGCACAAGTTTCTTTGTGCATTAATTTCTTGAAATGCATCTCTGATGTAATTTTTTAAATCACCAACACTTCGTGGTTTTCGACTATAAACTTTGTCCTTGAGTACTCCCCAAAAGAAAAAATCCATTGGGGTAAAGTCAGGTGAACGTGCAGGCCATTCAATTGGACCTCTTCGGCCGATCCATTTCTCGGGAAATGTTTCATCAAGATACTCACGGAATGCTCTTGAATAATGTGGAGGGGCCCCATCTTGTTGGAAATAGAGGTCATGTGAATTAGGCTGTTGTTGTAAGTGTGGAACAACTTCATTCATTAGAATTTCGAGATACTTATCACCTGTGACTGTTCCATCAAAAAAAATTGGTCCTAAAACACCAGAACTTGAAATACCACCCCAAACAGTGACACCAGGCTGGTTTAGTTGCTGCTCTAATGTTAAATGCATGTTCTCACTATAACAGTAAACACAATTATGTCGGTTAACATGACCTGATAATTTGAAAGAAGCCTCATCGGTCCACACAATGTTATCTAAAAGTATTGGATTTCCTTCAATTTCGTTCAGCATGATCTCACTAAATTGCAGCCGCCTGTCTGGGTCATCCTCCAATAAGCCATGAATTAGCCGTGGACGATAAGCTTTCAACCCAATAGATTTCAGAATTCGTATAATAGAGGTTTGTGAAATGTCCAGTTCTGCTGAGGCTCTTCTGGTGGACTTTTTGGGACTGTGAACAAATGCTTCGGCAACAAGTTGCTTATTGTCCTCTGTGCAAACTGTTTTGGGTCGACCAGTTCTTGGGGCATTAAGAATTGAGCCAGTGGCATCAAATTTGTCACGAATGTGGTAAATGGTTTGTCTCTTTGGGGCTTGAGTACCAAATGTTTCAACCCATTTTGTTCTAACAGTTTCAGTATTTTGAGATTTCCAATACTCTTTTAACACCCATTTTCTGGCATCAGTATTTAGATTATTTGCCATTATGGGTTCTCTGAACTATCTGAAAAGAAAAAAGATTAAATTTAAATAAATTTAGTTATAATATTTAATATAATATAACACAAACACCATAGTTATAATGAACACCATAGTTATAATATAATATAACACAAACCCTATTCAACCTACTGTCCACCTACTTTTGGTTCACCGTGTATATATATATATATATATATATATATATATATATATATATATATATATATATACACAGTAGGGAATAAGAGGACGACAAGGTGGTACATGTTATTAGTCAGACGTTTCTGAAATTCGATTTCCATCATCAGTGCTAAGAAGTAAAAAATAAAAAAGTGAACAAATAGAGTAAAAGATTTTATACAGTATATTTGTACAGTCCTATGATAATAATTTAAAGTTAAAAAAATTACATAAGATTTAGAGAGGTAAGAACTGTAGTCGTTGAGGGTAGGTTTTGTACTAAGGATATATAAGGATTCGAGGATGCGGAGGTCGGTTGGTTGGTATCCTGAATTGATAATTTTGAAATTGGTGGGGAGCAGTGGTCTACAGAAGATCTACAGAAGCTAAGGCGAACAAAGACCCGAAGATCCACTCTAAGGTTAGCCCGAGAGAAAGGAAAGAGTAGGGGGTTAAGAGAAGAGAATAAGGGGTTAATTAAGTAGCAACACCTATCACTCATGGATTAACATTCATTCAGAAAAAGAGGAAGAAAGGCTCACCATCATCATCAGTCGGCCACTGCCGACAAGTCAGAAAAATAGTCGGAGAGAATAGGAAAGGAGTGAAAGATGAAAAGAAGTAAAATAAGAACGCTTACAAACCATGCAAAGACAGTCTTAACTCACTATCATACCATGCAAACTACAGACATGCATGTAAGGAGAGGATAAGAAGGAAAAAAAAAAGTAGGTAAAGTAAAACAAAAAGTGGGTTAGTTTACGTTACGAGCTACATCTACGATCGTGTTAGTCTAATTTTTTTTTTTTTGCTGGCATCACACACTGGCATATCACAAGCTGGCATTATTGTCAACAGACTCATCCTCGATCACCACTCCTAGAGCTCCTGTTGCTAATTGTTTTATTATATTAAACAACGTTAATAATTTTAACGAGGGAGAGGGAAAAGGGTGAGGCTGAGAGGGAAAAGGATGAGGCTGAGAGGGAAAAGGGTGAGGCTGAGAGGGAAAAGGGTGAGGCTGAGAGGGAAAAGGTTGAGGCTGAGAGGGAAAAGGGGGAGGCTGAGAGGGAAAAGGGGGAGGCTGAGAGGGAAAAGGGGGATTGTTTTATTATTATATTAAACAACGTTAATATTTTTAAAATGCCTATCTAAACGGTTTTTAAACATATTAATGCTGGTAGAGTTCACGACTGACGCGGGAAGATTATTCCATTTATCAGTTACTTTAAACGTAAAGAAGTTTTTAGCGATATTAGTGATGAAACGTCTGCCACGCAACTTAAATCCGTTATTACGAGTATTATTATTATCGAAAGTGAACAATTTGTCAAAATTTACGTTATCGATGTTATTAACGATTTTGAAAACTTCAGTAAGCTCCCCCCTTAATCTCCTAGTTTCGAGTGAATACAAGTCTAACTCTTTAATCCTATCATTATAAGGCTTGTTGCGCAATGACGGAATCAGTTTCGTGGCACGACGGTGAACCCTTTCTAACCTATCAATATCCTCACGCAAGTACGGGCACCAAAACTGAACGGCATATTCTAAATGAGGCCTGACTAGGGACTTGTAAATGGCCAATATAATATCCTTCGATTTAAATTCGAAATTACGCGCTATGAAGCCTAACATCCTATTAGCTTTTGCGCAAGACTCCAGGCACTGGTTCCTAACCTTTAAATCCTTAGATACACGTACGCCTAAATCTACTTCCTCGTCAACGCTCGCTAACTCCCTATCATCCATCGTGTACGTGTAATTATTGTTACGAGAACCTATATGCAAAACTTCACATTTGTCTACGTTAAATTGCATCTGGCACTTATCCGTCCACTCCATAATCCTATTTACATCGTCTTGGAGCCTATTTCTATCGTCCTCACTCACAACCTTACCGCCTATTTTAGTATCGTCCGCGAATTTTGACACGTTACTAGTCAATCCTACATCTATGTCGTTAACGTAAATTACGAATAGCAATGGGCCTAACACTGAACCCTGTGGGACACCGCTACCAACCACCCCGATTCACTACCATTAACTACGACCCTCTGCCTCCTAGCACGAAGCCATTCTTCTAACCAGTTAGCTACCTGACCGCGTATACCGTGCGCTTTGACCTTCGCAATTAATCTCCTATGCGGAACTGTATCGAACGACTTTTTAAAATCTAAATAAATAACGTCAGCTGCTCTATGCATATCGTATTCGCGCACTATTTCGTTATAAAATTTTAACAAATTAGTTAAACAAGACCTATGGCGTCGAAACCCATGCTGATTACTATTAATCAAATCTCTACTTTCTAAGTGATCGATGATACGATCCCTAACTACAGATTCCAAAAGTTTACCGACAATTGACGTTAAGCTAATGGGCCTATAATTGCTAGGTACCGTGCGGTCGCCTTTTTAAAAAATGGGCGTGACGTTAGCTAATTTGAAGTCTTCAGGAATAATCCCCGTTTCGAGTGACTGATTAAAAATCTTCGTTAAGGGGCCTACGATAACGTCTTTCAAATCTTTCAAATGTCTGGGATAAAAAGCGTCAGGGCCTGGAGCCTTGCTAACTTTTAGCCTATCGATATAATGCGCAATCTCACCCTCGTAAACAGTTATTTCATCCAAAATAGTCTCGCTACTAAATGGAACGATATCGTCCACGTCGGGGACATTATTTACGTCTTCTACGGTAAAAACTGTCGCAAAAAAGTTATTGAAAATACCCGCCATCGCCTGAGCGTCAGAAGCCAAAGCGCCATTAACATCCACTAGAGGGCCTATGTTATCTTTTATCGGTTTACGATTATTAACGTATTCAAAAAACTTTTTTGGATTATTTTTACTCTCTGCAGCTATATGTATCTCTAAATTACGCTTAGCATTCCTAAGTGATCTTTTAACCTGACGTCTCAGCTCGATATATCTATTAAAGTTAGCTGCCATGCCATTGCGCTTATTAAGTCCATACGCTCTATTACGCTCGTTTATGAACTCGCCTATTTCCCTAGTCCACCACTTGGGCCTACGAGGAATAAACTCCCTTTCAATATTCCTAAAACTTTGTCTGAACGCCACCCGATGCAAATTTGTGTCATTACCCATAAATAAGTTATCCCAGTCCACTACTCTCATCCTATCCGCAAAACTATTAAAATTAGCCCTACGAAAATCAGGGACTTCTATTACGTTACTATCCTTAGTGTTTTCTATCGATAACTTAAACCTAAAAATGTGATGATCACTACATCCTAAACTCTCGCCTACTTCTAGACTATCGACTATATTTTCGCCGTTCGTCATCACCAAATCTAAAATATTGTCACCGCGCGTTGGTTCGGTAACTATCTGTCGTAAAAAATTATCCTCCTTGAACTCAATCAATCTCAAACCCTCCTCATTACCAGTAAAAGTCTTGTAATTAACATTAGGGCAGTTAAAGTCTCCGACAATTATACTATTCCGATTGTCAATAAAGTTACCAAGAAGTGAGTAAAATCTAGTATCGGTGTCGAAGGGTTGAACGGGAGGTCTATAAACAACAACAAAATTAAAACTAATACTACGCGCCCTAACTTCAACGCATATCGCATTAATTGCTGCCGGAAAATCTAACTTAACCTCGATAGCCCTAAGGGAATTACGAATGTACAGCAAAACGCAACCACCAAACCTATGTAACCTATCATTAGTAAAGAGTTTAAAACCCGGTATATCAAGTTCCCCCAACAAGTCCCGAGTCACGGTATTTAACCACGTTTCAGTGATAGCAACTATATCTTAGTTGCCGGAATAAATTATCGCCTTAAATTCGTTTAATTTATTTCTAATACTACGCGCGTTACAATAAAAGACGTTTAAGTTATTTTTTACCACGGGCGGGCGTTTTAAACTATTTTTCACGTCGGGCCCGCGTTCCCCGGACCCACAACGTTTAAAGAAGGCTTCGAACTATACAGCTTTCCTACGTTTTCGTCTATTAACCTACCTAGCCTAGCATTATCTATTTCATTAAAATGCACCCCCATCTTTTAAATAAAGGCTAGGATCACTGAATTCGGACCACAGCTTTACGAAGGGTACATTTTCCTCAGCACAAATCTCTTCTAATTTATTATTAAAAAATATCGTTTTTGACGTAATCCTAAGACCCAAACCGTGCCTAGGGGTAATACGTAGAACTAAAGACCTATCTGACTTCGTCTTCAGGGACCTAATTAACCCCCTATATCTCTCCAAAAGGTCAAGCACTCTTGTATCGGGCCTATACGAGTCGTTGGCTCCTACCATCGTCACCAACATCGAGTGACGGGAGGCAACGTCAATCCTATCCACTTCGTCTCTAACTCTGTCAACCCTGGCCCCTAGGAGACAGACCCTCCTCCTCTTGGTTGGATGCCGTTCAACGAACTCTTTGTCCATGTGGTGCACTAAAGAGACCCCAATTAAAATAGTTTCCCCCTCATTCACGTCCCTTTCCAAATGGGCGAAAGGGTTCGAAACCTCGATAGGGGGAGGATCCCTATCACCTAACGTACGCGGACCAGCTCCACCCTTAACTTCTCTAAATCCCTCCCCATCTACTACTCTCGGACCAACCTTAACCCCTTCCTCAACTCTATCCAACCTACTCGACAAGCTACCTAAACTAGAAACTAGGTTACGCACCTCACCCTTCAAATTACTAACGTCTTCAACGTTAGCATTGGTTCTGCTTTCGTCAACCGTAGCCCTACCCCTGCCCTCATCAAGCGTTGCAAGTCTTTCCGTTACCTCACGCACACTGCGTTTTATGTCAACTATTTCCTCCATTAACTCCCATAAGAAACAAACTGATCTCTCGGTAATCGCCATAGGACCACCGTTATAATCTTTAAATTCCGAATACCACCGGTTTATCCTACACCTAACACACGACGCTTTCTGCGACGGCATCGCGCAGTTAAAAATTAGTTTATAACCGTCACAAGTTTAAGTTAAATTAAGCTGGCACGCTATGAAAACTTCTAAATCGCTAAAAACCACTAATATTCAATTCCTTAACTATAACAATGTGAATATAAACGCAAGTATATAAAATTCAAAACTTTCCAAAATTAAAATTCTTAGCAATATGCAAAAGTAGATGCAATATCAGAGAGCTCAGGAAATGCGGCAGTTCATTACAGAGTCTGGCTGACGAATGGGTACAGAGTCTGGCTGACGAATCTTAGGACAGAGTTTGGCTGACGAATGAGTACAGAGTCTGGCTGACGAATGAGTACAGAGTCTGTCAATGATCTTTTATTGATGATTTCGATGATTTATTTAAAGGTTGTGATGTTCTGGTAGAAATGCCGCGATGTTCGTCCACTCTTGTTTGATATTGGCGAATGGTGCTGCCAATATAACTCGCTTTTCAGTGAGTACAGTTGAAACAGTAGATAGTGGATAAGACAAGGGGCTGGTTTTTTTTTTATGGTTGAGATACGATTTAATGCTATTATTACTGGTGAATACAAATTGAAGGCTAATTTGAGGGTAAAGAGGGGTGAGTAGGTAGCGAAGTTCTGATTGTATTTTGTAACTAATATAGTTGTAGTAGGGAAAAGAAAAGTAATGCATATCTTTTTAACAGTGGGGACTTTAAGGGGGTTGATAAATGTTGTTGAGAAAATTTCTAGTTAGAGATCGTAGTAAATGTTTTGGGAAAGAGTTATTAATGCTGAAACTGTGAATTATGTAATTGTATTTTTGGAAGGATAAGTAGGAGGAACAACGTTGATAAGCACGGTGGATTAAGATTTTAATGCTATTAATTTTATATAGTAAGGGGCTGCGGCTTAATTAGTTTGTACGTAGGCCTGTATATTAGATTTTCGATATATGGAAGTGCTGAATTTATCATTTTGTTTTGTTATATCTAAAAATGGTAGGGTGTTGTTAGATTCGTCTTCTTCAGTGAACTTGATGGTTTGATGCTGGGAATTGAGATAGTTAAGAAAAAGAGGGTCGTGGGTAGCATTGTGAAAGAGGAGAAGAGTGCCATCTACATATCTTTTATATAGGTGTGGTTTGTAGTGGGTGGGGCAATGGAGTAACCAGTTATGTTCGTGATAACAGAGAAAGATCTTAGCTAGTGTGGCTCTTAGGGGGATCCCACGGCTAGTGAATTGTTTTGTTGGCAAAGTTGTTTATTGAAAAGAAGTAGGTGTCTGAAGCGGCAAGGGTTAGCAGTTTTGTAAATTCTTGTTCCGTTAGGTTGAGGTCTGTGTTCTGATTGTTGGGAAATAAATTGTTGGTGCAGATGCCGAAAGCTTCTTTAATTGGTACGTTGCTGTAGAGGCCTACTATGTCAAAGCTGTACATATGGAGGTTGTTTGAATTGTTCATCGTCAGTATTTCTTTGGCGAATTCGTAGGAATTGGGGACGGAATATTCATTCTGTGTTAGGGGGGTTAGGGTGGGAATTAGAAATTTTGTTAGGTGGTAATTATGGGTGTTGTAGGCAGAAAGGATTGGTCGAATGGGTAAGTTTGGTTGATGTATTTTAGGGAGGCCGTAAAGAGTGTCTGGGGAGGATCCGGAAGAGCATATTTGCTTGTAAACATCCACCGAAATTTTATTTTAATCATATAATTTTTGAGGAAACGATTGATTTTAGCTCCAAGTTTTAGGGAAAATGTTAGAGGATTGTCATTAATCTTTTTGAATTTGGTGGAGTCGTTGAGGACGTTATTAACTTTATTATTATAATCTGATTTCTTAAGAAGAACGGTACCTTTGCCTTTGTTAGGACGTGAAATTGTGATGGAGTCATCCCTGGATAATTCTTTTAGGCAAGTAATATCTTTACTATTGATTAGGGGGAAAAAACTTTATGAGGTTTAAAGTTATAAAAGTGTTTATTAGCGATATGGGTAATTGAAGACTTTAGAAATGAAAGTTTTGTCTCGTCAGCTATTAGAAATCGTTTTAAACTATGAAAAAAGTTTTTCAAATAATAAAAAGTGTTTAAAATAATTTATCTTAAAATTTAGTAACTTAAAATCTAGACCCAAAGAGAGAAGTTATCTTTCGTTGTTGCTGAAAGTTCTCTTAAAAAAATAAAAAATTGTTTGATGAGGGTTTAGAACTTTAAAGGTTGAAGGTTGGATTTGAGGCACACTTGATTTAACTTTCTATTATTTCTTAGCTGAATCTGTTTGCTGTAGATGTTGGCGTCTTTAACAATTTCATTTTTTAACATTTAATAGTTTATAAAACTTACAGATTCTTTTAATTGAGTTAAAAGGAGATTACATTTAGTGATGAGGTTTTTACTATTGTTATGCTTAATATATATATATATATATATATATATATATATATATATATATATATACATACATATATATATATATATATATATATATATATTATATTATATATATATATTTTATATATATATATATATACACACATATATATATATATATATATGCTGCAAACCCACAAGGAAAAAGAAAAACGATTCCAAGGCCTTTCGTGTATTCAAAGCTACACCTCGTCAGGGTGTAGCTTTGAATACACGAAAGGCCTTGGAATCGTTTTTCTTTTTCCTTGTGGATTGCAGCATTCATTCATTTCACGTGTTTTATTGTGAAATTCATCCCATATATATATATATATATATCAAAGCTATTGACTTCTCCTTAGGGAACCGGAGCTTACAGATGAAAAGAAGGATCAACACAACGGCAAACATTTTCATTTATTTGTACATCAGACGTTTCGACAAATCTTTTGTCATCATCAGTGAGTTAAGTCTTAAAACCTTAAAACAAAATTGAAAAGTGAAAGTTACATCAATACAATATTAAAACCATTAAAATTAAAACCTTAAAGCAAAATGAAAATTGCATC
>JAJOZX010001323.1:782500-812500 GCA_023014485.1 Bathynomus jamesi
CCATGAGCCTTAGTTTTTTTCAATGAGCCTTTTGTGCTGTACGGTGTCAAGCGCTTTTTGAAAATAGAAATACACTACATCAACCGCCCGATGGCTATTGTAAACTTCAACCACGCTTTGAAAAAATTCTACAAGATTATGTAAGCAAGATTTGTTTCGCCTGAAAACCGTGCTGCGTATTTCTAACCAAGTTATAGAATTCTAAATTTTCGACTATACGATCCCTAATTATTGATTCCTGTAGCTTACCTATAACATACGTTAAACTGATTGGCCTATAATTTCCCACTACATCTTTATCGCCTTTCTCAAAGATAGGTGTTACATATGCTAACTTGAAATTAATCTGATACGCACCCATCAGAAATAGATGCATTAAAAATCTTTGTTAGCGGCACAACAATGCTATCTTTTAATTCTTTTATTTGTATGGGATATAGGAAATCCGGCCCCGGTGATTTACGCATTTTCATTTTATCAATATAGCGCATTCCCTCCCTTTCACTAACCACAATATTATGCAAAATATTACCATTATCAAAAGGTATTATGTCTACAACCGTAGGGATATTCGCTACATCTTCTATAGTAAAACTGACGTACAAATTTCGTTTAGAAAGTTAGCCATTTGCTTGTTTTCATAAACTAACTCTCCGTGAACATTTTTAAAAGGCCCCAAGACTTTTTACTGGATTTCTATTGTTAACGTATTGAGAGAATCGCTTGGGGTTTTCTTTACCGTCACGAGCTATGAAGATTTCAAATTCGCGCTTGGACTTTTTTATTACACTTTTCGCTTCACGCCTTAGAGATATGTATGTAGTTGTTTCGTAACCACAAATTGTCTTTATCGCACTTATGTAGCCTATAAGCCTTATCTCTACTCTTTATAATGTCTCGTACTCTAGAAGTAAACCACAAGGGTTTGTTGTTTACTTTCGCACGCTTAATTTTGTACGGTACACATTTCTTATTTATAATCCTAAATACTGTTTCAAACGATTCCCACATTACTTTTGCGTTGGAGATCACCATTCGTTTTCCCAATTGACGTGTGACAATTCATTTCGAAATTTACAAAAGTCTACGTGCTGGAAGTTAGGAATTTTAGTCGAGTTAGCTGGTTTCGAGTGACTTACTGAGAGGACAAACTCTACCATATTGTGATCCCTATTGCTTAACGGTTCTATTACTTGAAGATCAGTGATTAGCCTATCATCCGTAGTTATTACTAAATCTAAAATACGGTCCAACCTCGTAGGTTCCCCAACCTTTTGAATAAGAAAGCTGTCCTCGAGAAAATTAACTAAACGATTACCTTCCGCGTCTCCCTGAATTGTATCGTAATTCACGTTGGCGCAATTAAAGTCACCCATAACTAAAGCCTGCTCACTACCTGTTATTCTGTTTAGTTCACGATATAACGCTTTGTCTGCATCAGCTGTTTGATTAGGAGGCCTATATATAACCGCAACAAGAAGTTTGAAATCGTTCAATTTAAGTTCTAATATAGTCGAATCTATCGGTTCTGGAATTGTGTGCTTTATTTCTATAACGTTCGCAATATTATCTTTGATATACAACATAACACCGCATCCTCACCTGCCTATTCTGTTTTTAATTAACAAAAAGTCTATAACCTCTAATTTGATACTTCCCTACAAAGTCACGTCTTTCAGTGCTAAGCCACGGTTCATTTATCGCAATTAAATCATAGTCTTTACAAGCAATTAAAGAAAAAAACTCCTTTGTTTTATTTCGTAGGCTACGAACATTTAAGGATAGAACCTTCAAATTGTTTGTAATTGCGACAACTTCACGAGCGCAGGGGAAATTTGAGGAAATTACGCCGGGACCGTTCGAGTTACGACAGCCTGAAAAGAACAGATAGTATTATGAAATAATCTTCCTAAACGTGCAGCTCCAACGTCATTAAGATGAAGTCCATCTCCAAGGAACAAGTCCTCCTGCCGTAGAAACTGTTCCAAAAATTTGCAAAATGCACTCCTTCCTGTTGGCAAAGAGACTTTAGGTTATTGTTGATATAGGTCGCCTTGCTGTAGAAATCGCTACGTTGGATAATTCGAGGAAGTATACCTGTTAAAACAATCTTAGTTTTTTCCTTTAGTCGCTCTAGTAAGTCCCTGTACCTAGCCAGTAGCTCTTCTGATCAAGAATTTAAAACGTTATTAGTAGCGACATGAATAACACGTTGTGTCCTCAGAGGTTCCGTCTGTAAAATGGTCAACACTATTAGTTATATCCTCCACTCTTGCACCAGGGTAGCAGTAACGGCACGTAGGACGAGGGTTTCTCCCACATAAATCCTAATGTTGCCCTCGAACAATGGAATCGCCAACGAGTCGTATTTCCGGTTCATCGGCATCTTCGAAACCTAAAACAGAAAACTTATTGTTTATTATTACTGGTAGACAAGTCTTAGGTTTTCTCAGTGTGGCTCCTTTACACACTTGAACGAAGGGTTGGAAACTAGGGTAAGAGTTACAAGGAGTTACAAGGAAAAGAAGTACCTCAAAAGGCCTTACGGCGCATACCGAGGAGGTACCAACGGCAACAGTGCCAGGGAACATTTTCTACACACTCAAATAGTGTACAAGATTTGGTCTAACCGTTTCTTGAAATGATCCACAGAGGAACTGTTCACAACTTCTGAAGGTAGCCTGTTCCACGTGTCACAGATCTTATACATAAAGTAAGTCCCACACACACTAGTCCTAAACCGTTTCAAATCCAACTTCCAACCATTGTAGCGAGTTGGGTTATCATTTAAACTAAACATGCTTCTAAAATCGACATCGTTGAACCCGCATAAGAGCTTGAAAACCTCGATCAGTTGACCGCGCAGCCTCCGAGTTTCCAGCGAAAACAAGTTCAGGGCGCGTAACCGTCGATTGTAGCCCATATGCCTAACGGAAGGGATTAACTTTGTGGCCCTCGCCTGCACTCGCTCCAGCCTCTCAATATCTTTCCTGAGGGTGGGCGACCAGAACTGCACTGCATACTCCAGGTGCGGCCGAACCAGGGAATTGTACAGAGAGAGCACACTCTCCCTGTTCCGAAACTGAAATTGCCTCCTGATATAACCCAACAGCTTCTGGGCTTTCTTTTCTACCTCTACGCACTGTTTGGTAAACTTAAGGTCGCTGCTGATTAGCACACCCAAGTCCTTTTCCAAATCAGTCGCCTCGATATTGTTCTCCAACATCGAGTAGTCCGACTTGGGATTGGCGTAGGCAATATACATCACTTTGCATTTACCCAAGTTAAACGGCATTTGCCACTTTTCGGACCACTCTCCTATCTTACCTAGGTCCGCACGCAGTTCCTCGATCGCTTCGGGCGTCCCAACATTGGCCCAAAGCTTGGTGTCATCAGCGAATTTGGCGATCCGACTGACGATGCCACCGTCGATATCATTTATGTAAATGATAAACAACAGTGGCCCCAAAACGGAACCCTGAGGAACCCCAATAGTGACCGAGGCCCAACCCGAACTAACCACTTTAGTTACAACCCTCTGCTCCTATTCTTCAGTCAGTTTTCAATCCACCTACCTACTTCCCCACCGATACCCAGCGCGCGCACTTTCGCCATTAGCCGGCGGTGAGGTACCTTATCAAAGGCTTTCTGAAAGTCGAGATAAAGTATATCAATCACCCTACTCTTATCATACTCACTGAACATGACGTGGAAAAACTCGAGCAAGTTGGTGAGACACGACCTATGCCGTCTAAACCCATGTTTGGAGTCCCCAAGCAGCTTGTAGGAATCCAAATGGTCAAAGATCCTATCCACTATTATCCCCTCTAATAATTTACCTACAACTGAAGAGAGACTAATGGGACGATAGTTCCCTGAACTTTCGTGATCCCCTTTCTTAAAGATAGGGGTCACGTTGGCTTCCCTCCAGTCACCAGGCACCTGGCCCGTCTCCAACGATTTATTGAAGATTGTAGCCAGAGAGAGAGAGAGAGAGAGAGAGAGTTACAAGGAGTTACAAGGAAAAGAAGTACCTCAAAAGGCTTGCGGCCCATACCGAGGAGGTACCAATGGCAACAGATGCCACAGAAAATTTTCTACACCCTCAAATAGTGTGCAAGATTTGTTCTAACCTTTTCTTGAAGTAATTCACAGAGGAACTGTTCACAACTTCTGAGGTAACCTGTTCCACGTGTCACAGATCTTATACGTAAAGTAATTCCCACACACACTAGTCCTAAACCGTTTCAAATCCAACTTCCAACCATTGTAGCGAGTTGGGTTATCATTTAAACTAAACATGCTTCTAAAATCGACATCGTTGAACCCGCGTAAGAGCTTGAAAACCTCGATCAGTTGACCGCGCAGCCTCCGAGTTTCCAGCGAAAACAAGTTCAGGGCGCGTAACCGTCGATTGTAGCCCATATGCCTATCGGAAAGGATTAACTTTGTGGCCCTCGCCTGCACTCGCTCCAGCCTCTCAATATCTTTCCTGAGGGTGGGCGACCAGAACTGCACAGCATACTCCAGGTGCGGCCGAACCAGGGAATTGTACAGAGAGAGCACAATCTCCCTGTTCCGAAACTGAAATTGCCTCCTGATATAACCCAACAGCTTCTGGGCTTTCTTTTCCACCTCTACGCACTGTTTGGTAAACTTAAGGTCGCTGCTGATTAGCACACCCAAGTCCTTTTCCAAATCAGTCGCCTCGATATTGTTCCCCAACATCGAGTAGTCCGACTTGGGACTGGCGTAGCCAATGTGCATCACTTTGCATTTACCCAAGTTAAACGGCATTTGCCATTTTTCGGACCACTCTCCTATCCTACCTAGGTCCGCACGCAGTTCCTCGATCGCTTCGTGCGTCCCAACAATGGCCCCAAGCGTCGTGTCATCAGCGAATTTGGCGATCCGACTGACGATGCCACCGTCGATATCATTTATGTAAATGATAAACAACAGTGGCCCCAAAACGGAACCCCACTAGTGACCGAGGCTCAACCCGAACTATCCCCTTTAATTACAACCCTTTGCCGCCTATTCTTCAGCCAGTTTTGAATCCACCTACCTATTTCCCCACCGATACCCAGCGCGCGCACTTTCGCCATTAGCCGGCGGTGAGGTACCTTATCAAAGGCTTTCTGAAAGTCGAGATAAAGTATATCAATCGCCCTACTCTTATCATGCTCACTCAACATGACGTGGAAAAACTCGAGCAAGTTGGTGAGACACGACCTATGCCGTCTAAACCCATGTTGGGAGTCCCCAAGCAGCTTGTAGGAATCCAAATGGTCAACGATCCTATCCGCTATTATCCTCTCTAATAATTTACCTACAACTGAAGTGAGACTAATGGGACGATAGTTCCCTGAACTTTCGTGATCCCCTTTCTTAAAGATAGGGGTCACGTTGGCTTCCCTCCAGTCACCAGGCACCTGGCCCGTCTCCAACGATTTGTTGAAGACTGTAGCAAGGTGGGGAGCCACCTGGTCGCGCACCTCCCGCAACACCCTGGGGAGAAACTGGTCTGGCCCAGGAGCCTTAAACGCGTTCAGTTTATCTATTCTATCGGCAAAGACTGTCGCGGTACATCGAACACTATCCAGGCCAGCACCGTCGTGCCACACGCCTGGCTCTGGGATGATCCGGGTGTCCTCCCTGGTGAACACTCCCGCAAAGTACTCATTAAGCACATTGGCGATGTCCGTGTCGGAGGTCCGCAGAACGCCGCTTCTACTAGTAACATAATTGAAGAACTCCTTAGGTTTCCCCTTGCAGAGGCTTGCCACCCGTAGTTCTTCGTTACGTTTCGCTAGCCTAACCTTCGCCTTCACTTCCTTACACAGGCGGACATACGCTATTAGTACTATTTATATTATTAGTAGAAACTGAGGCAGTAGGGGACGTAACTGGAGTCTGAAGGGATTCTAATTTTGCCGTCAGGAGCATCACCCTTTCTTCAAGCCTCACTCTCGCCTCTCTCTCATGTTCTAACTCGTTCCTGAGGACTTCCATGCTTGAGCACCACCTGCAAACTAACTGTTCATTATTATTAGCCATTATAAATGCGTAAGCGGCAAATTTCCCTTCATAGCGACTGCAAGTGCTTGATAGGGGTGCCAAGCTCTTAATTAATTAAAAAAAAAAAAATCGAGCGTTTGGAAATTAATAAATTACACCGTAGGTCTACCGCGTGCTTATTGTGCTGTCACCTGCGCAAGCCCGCAAAAATGTTCTTGAAACGCAGAAACAGGTTCTTGTAAAACAAATTTATACTAAATGAATATATACTTAATTAAACTACCGACGAAAGATCTGTAAAAGGAAAAGTATTAATAAAACTTATCTGTCCGCTATTCAGTCGATTTTTTTCTTCCTTTTTCCTTTTTCCTATATCAAATAATACAGTAATGAATAAAGTCAATAAATGAAATATATTCGCTAATGAATGATTAGTAACACGAAGTAATTTAGTTGAGAATGCACAAAACACTATTTTTTTAAAGACACTTCAACGAAAACCAATTATTCAATTGGTAACACTGGACACTCGCTATATAATATATATATATATATATATATTTTATATATATTTATATATATATATATATATATATATATATATATATATTATATATATTTCATATATATATATATATTTCATATATATATTATATATATGTATTATATATATATATATATATATATATATATATATACAGTATATATATATATATATGTTAACCCCTCCATCTATGGCCCTGGGTTGGTCCGAATCGACGGGGGTTCTGGTTGGGAGGCAGCAACGGATCTGTTACTTGCAGTACTTTCTTCTATAACATTCTAATTTTTTCTCTCGCTATAGGGTCTTCTCTTTCTATAATACTCTGATACTTTCTCTGATGCTAAACTTATCGACTTTTTCTTTTATATCTTATCAACTTTACTGACTGAGTTCTCGGACGAGGGCACGGCTCGAAGGAAAAGATAAAAAAAATTCTTTTACTATAGTTTACTGCTAAAATGTACAGGTTGTGCCCTGAATTTACAGGGGTAGAGGTTCGACGTCTTTCGACCATGGCTCAGGCTGGAATCTAAAAATTAAGGAGGCAAGGGGCCTCTGCCCCCTCCTCGATGAGAGGCTGCTAACAAGGGAGTGTTAATCGAAGTAATCGAAGCTGAAGAAGACGTGTCGTTATTTTACAATTACATGCTTTATATATAATCTAAATTTTGGGGGAATGCAGTTTGAAGTTAAAGTTTCCCCCTTTAAACACATGATGAGATTTTTGAAAGATTCCAAATATAAATTACAAAAAAATAAATATAATAAATAATCGTATTTTCGTGGAATATATATTTATAAAGGGCGACATAATTACATTGAGTACAATCTAAGTACATCACTGAGTACACTGCAATTTTGGTCTACAACAACTCTGATTACAATTACGGATTAATTTACATTCGCTTATTATCGTTAATTATAGTTTTTATTAAAGTACATTAATTACATTAAATTAAATTATTATCATTAATTACAGTTTCATTAGAGTACATTACGTCATTAAGTACATTAGTCACTTACAATTCTTACAGTGTTTTTATATTTATATATGATTATTAGTACAACACAAAGTACATGGGCACATACGGTATATATATATATATATATATATATATAATATATATATATATATAACATATCACACATAATAATGTTCTATAAATTCGAATAAGAGAGAGCAGAGGTTTTTATCTCAGAAGCGTTTGATTTTGCTGGGTTTAGCTGAATTTGACCACTTACATAAGCATTTATGAATATCTTGAGAGGGGTGAACGCACTTGAAAAAAATAATAAAAAAATAATACATGCGAACGTATTTGCACGATTTTCAACGAACAGGTACGGAGGCATAAAGTTTCGTACCATTTCGTAGAGTGGCACGAGTAAAAATGAATATTTAATAAAATTGATATAGGATAATAATGGTCAAGATAGGACATGGATGTATGAATGAACAACATATAAATAATGACGTATAGAGTGTACAATTTTTATTATTATGTTAAAGAATTTCCATACGTTGTATACTAGAGATATGATGAAGGGAAATTAATGACGGGAAAATGTGAAGGGAATTAAGTTACTTTATGACGTCATAGTTATTTACTTCATACGTACAGTATAACTGTTTTAGTCATTATTGGGAGGATTTAAAAGAAACGAATTAGAGACAAAAATTGGGTATTAAGGACTAAGAAGTACAAGTACGAGTTCCAATCATGTCATATGCAATGTGTATGCATAATCTGATAAAATTTAGGGATGAGGGTTAGATGCAGGACAACCATAATTAATTATAATAAATTCCCTAACAAATGAAAAATGGAAATATGGATATGACTAAACCATAAAAATGGTAGGTCGCATGGTTGTGACACTGAAAAAAAATAGAAAGCAAAAATCGAAATTCTATCCAAACTCGCTCAGGCGATTTTGGTTTCTCATGTAAAAATGAATATTGATTATTCATTGTTCATTTTTATAGGGCTCTCCCCTTTAAAATGATGTTAATACAATAATATAATACAATTAATACAATACAATAACATAACCTCCCAACTAACTCAAACTAGATGATGACTAATGGTTTTAATTACAAATTTATATACAGAACAAGTGAGTTTGGGGGGTTGAGTACAATGCAGAGTTATCAAATCTTTAACATGACACTTGCTTAGAGAGTTATTATAAAATATAAAAAATTCAAAGATTAATACTTTAATTTATGAAAACAGAATAAAAGGATTAATACGTTAATTTAGACAAACAATTAAGTTAGACAACCAATGATATTGTAAAATTTTTAACAAAATTTTATTTTCCTGTGAAAAAAAAATACATACCTAATGAATAGTAGGTAAAAGGGAAATTTAAATTTTGAGGTTCAGGAATTTTCAAAGTTACCATGATCGTACATTTAATCAACTAATTTGATGGACTAATGTAGGTAAAAATCGAATTAAATTTTATTGTTGGATGGAGTCTGCAGCAGTGGGAGAACGATTGCAGAAATTTAAGCTTATTGCAAGTACGAATAAGTTGATATAGCATAAATATTAAAATTTATTTAAAAAAAAGTAAAATTAATTTAGTAAAAACATTAAAATTTATTTAGTTACAGTTTTTAGATACTAGATGTTGTTAGTCATTAAGAATATACAGGGAGAAGAAAGATAGAATTACGTAATGGATGATGTATAGACCTGTGGTCAAATGTGTATTTGTGTGTATTAGGTACAGAGTGTAGTGGTTGGCGATATGTCCAAATGGGGAAAAGTGATTTATCGTTGAAGTTATACGTAAATGCGCATACGTATATATACGTGTACGTAGAACATGAGTATTGAGTATGTGGATTATGAGAGTAATTGGTTCATCCCGTGAAGAACTAGATCATTAGTGGTCATTGGTGGATTAGGATTATATCTGTACATATATATACTTTAAGGAACATATTAGCTTTGATTAAAATAACAATAAATACACGAGCAAAAATTATATATAGTAAGCAAAAATGATTAAGATTAAATAGCATAGTTAGCACTTACACGCAATGAAATAGTTTATTGTGATATCCAATGATTTTAGCATAAGGTTTGTATATATAGTATATATAGTTGGCATACATGTGTGTGTGTGTGTGTGTAAGGATTCGGGAGGTTTACGAATTAACAAAGTTATATATAATTTAAGGACAATTACTTAATATTAATGGAATAAAAAAATATAAAAATATAAAAATTGAAAATCAAAATAAATTATAAACTGTAATGAACTAACATGAGGCTATAGGGTTCGTACTCTTAAAAAAATAAAAAAACAACTTTGGAATTATCACGTTTGATACTGAGGAATGTTCCGCACTACCAAAGAGGCTCCTGGTTGGTTTCTGGACCAACTGGGTGAAAGGAAACAGGTGGTTAAACTGTGGTTTGACTGGAGCCAAAGAAGAATTAACCATGGTTGAACCATTTTTCTGGTTGACACTGGGTTCAACTGGGATTGGGGTGTTAACATAAAATAAAATAAAAAAAACAAAGTTTGGAGTACCACATTCGGGGGAATTGAGTGACTAAGCGGGGAGATATGTCTGAAATTGACAATACGTCGTTTCGTGAGCACTTTGCTCTTTAGGAAGACATTGATTGTCACTGCTTAGAACAAAAATTAAAGGAGGTAAAACAAAACGGAGGGACGGCATGTTCCTCAGCATAGTAATTTAAAAAGGAGGTCATTGGGACATTATCGATTAATTATTACATAACTATTATTATCACATATACATTACAATAATTATCAAAATCATTATAAACAATTGTAAAAACTGTTTTGGTTACAAACAATAAAATATATAATTTTACCTGTATATTTATATACGCAATTACTGGATGCAGAAAGGAGATAAATCGGTCAATTTCCTTCTTACAACAAAAAAAAAGAAGGTTGAACTAAAGACACAAACCGGTCAATTCAAGTTGAATTTAATTTTCTCTTACAACAAAAAGAAAGGTTGAATTAAATTCTCTTAAACAACAAAAAAAAGTTGAATTCAATTGATTGCATTGAAATGACTCGGGACTTGAAAACTGACTTGGGACTTGAAAACTGACACTTGAAACTAACTTCAAATAAAACTGACTGAGACTGACTTCAAAACTGACTGAAACTGACTTCAAAACTGACTGAAACTGACTTGAAACTTGAAACTGACTGAGACTTGAAACTGAAACTGATTTGCAACTGACTTGCAACTGAAACTGATTGACTGAAACTGACTCGAACTTGTACTGCTATCAAGTGAAGTCTATTATAATCTGGGGCGGTTGTCCCTCTTGGATGCAATCGACTGACTGACTGAAAAACTGAAAATGACTGCACTCGAACTGCTATCAAGTGAAGATAATTATTCTCTGGGGCGGTTGTCCCTCTTGGATATACCGGGTGTCCCATTCGAAATCAAACAACTTTGAAACTCTCTATTTTTAAAGTATTAATATGAGAATGTTGAAACGTTGCCAGTTACTACACCATATGCATAAGTTTTTGTCATAATGTTTTTTGTTTGTTTCAGATTGAATTATGTTTACCCCATTACAAGAAAAAGTGAAATGTGTGTTATGGATGACTGAGTTGAAGTCCTCTACTCTGGTGCAACGGGGATTTCGTACAACCTTTCACAAGGAACCACCCACCAGAAGAGACCTATATGCATGAACCAAGAAATTTGAGGAGACTGGCAGTGTTCTAAAGGAACATTCTGGAGGGCGAACAAGATCCGAAGAAGATGTTGCACGAATACGCGCCGCCTTTGGTAGTAGCCCGAGACAGTAGATCCGTCGTGCCAGTGTCGAACTGCAGATTCCTCGTTGAGCTGTGCATCGAGTCGTGCGGAAGCGGCTGCAGCTTTATCCATATAAGCTTCAAATTGTTCAGCATATAACATGTGAAGATCTTAACAAAAGGAAAAATTATGCTATGCACAATGTATCTAATATATCTAAATGTTATAATTCACATATATCATATGAAACTGTATGACATTGACTATTTACTGTGTGAATATTACAGTGTTTGCATCATTCACTAAAAAATTATAAGGTTTCAAAGTTGTTTCATTTCGAATGGGACACTCGTTTTATATATATATATATATATATATATATATATATATATATATATATATATATTTTATACATATATATTATATATATATATATATATATATATAATATATATATATTTTTATATATATATTATATATACACACAGTATATTATATATATATTTATATATTATTTTATATATATATATTTTATATATATACACAGTATATTATATATATATATATATATATATATTATATATATATATATTATATATATTATATATATCGCAAAGAACGACGCTTTGTATAGGAGAATATTCCGCGCAAGATGAGAGCGAAAGAATGAAACAAATGAAAAAATGAGGTAACCACCCGGGAATCGAACCCGGGATCTTCCGATTGCCGGTCAGATATGATAACCATTACACCACGGGCCTCACTCAATCACATGTCGTAATTCCTCTAAATGCGCGCAGAAACCAATGCACCCAAAGGGGCACCTCCCGCATGCCGTAACATTATATACATTATAACTGCAAACACGCAGTATAATTAACGTAAAGAACGACGCTTTGTATAGGAGAATATCCCGCGCAAGATGAGAGCGAGAGAACGAAACAAATGAAAAAATGAGGTAACCACCCTGGAATCGAACCCGGGATCTTCCGATTGCCGGTCAGATATGATAACCATTACACCATGGGCCTCACTCAATCAAATGCCGTAATTCTTCTACATACGCGCAGAAACCAATGCCCCAAGGGGGCACCTCCCGCATGCCGTACATTATATACGGTAATTTTAAACTGCAAACACGCAGTATAATTAACGTAAAGAACGACGCTTGTATAGGAGACTAAACCGCGCAAGATAAGAGAGAGAGAACGAAACAAATGAAAAAATGATGTAACCACCCGGGAATCGAACCCGGGATCTTCCGATTGCCTGTCAGATATGATAACCATTACACCATTGGCCTCACTCAATCAAATGCCGTAATTCTTCTACATACGCGCGTATGTAGAAGAATTACGACAATTGATTGAGTGAGGCCCATGGTGTAATGGTTATCATATCTGACCGGCAATCGGAAGATCCCGGGTTCGATTCCCGGGTGGTTACCTCATCTTTTCATTTGTTTCGTTCTCTCTCTCTCATCTTGCGCGGAATAGTCTCCTGTACAAGCGTCGTTCTTTACGTTAATTATACTGCGTGTTTGCAGTTTAAATGTATATAATGTACGGCATGCGGGAGGTGCCCCCTTGGGGCATTGGTTTCTGCGCGTATGTAGAAGAATTACGGCATTTGATTGAGTGAGGCCCATGGTGTAATGGTTATCATATCTGACCGGCAATCGGAAGATCCCGGGTTCGATTCCCGGGTGGTTACCTCATTTTTTCATTTGTTTCGTTCTCTCTCTCTCATCTTGCGCGGAATAGTCTCCTATACAAGCGTCGTTCTTTACGTTATTTGATTTGGTTGATTTTGGAACTGTGATCTTGGACTAGTCTAGATAGAAAGGTATTAATGTATAAAAAACGATGCACCAACTCATATTTGTGAAAATGATTTTCTTTTTTGAGGATTGTTAATTATTTTTAAGTTGTAAAATTGCCGAATTTTTCGCGTAAAATCGCGCGCGCGGCATTCGCGCAATGTAAACAAACAAAATATCGGACCTTATTTCATCAAAATAATCAATTAAAATTCGGCTTTTTTTAACAAAACGATGCTTGAAACTTATTGTAAATGCATTATAGATGTTTATTAGTGTATTATTTGTATTTTTTAATGATACTTACCTATAAAATGTGTATTAAATTAAGTTATTTTATGATGCATTCATTTAATTGTGTTTATTTTCAGATATTTCATAAAAATGGGTAAAAAACGGAAGTCTGCAGTGTTAACTCGAAGTGATAGTGCCAAAAAATTCAGTGGCCAGCCTTCCCCTTTGGATAAAACAGAGCCTCCTACCCTCCGCCAAGTTATTCAGTACAGTTATTTCCTCCAAAACAGCCACCCGGACTTGAAAGACTATGATATTGCTAAAATGATAGCAAAGGATGTGATTGAGATCTTGCAGGCAGTGAACCCGCGGCTGCCCCTGTATGAGGAATATTATTTAGTGAAATTGGTGGATAAAGTGTGCTTCAAGAACGCAAAAGAGATAAACAGGAAATCTCTTTCTACAGTCCAGGAGCAGAATCTGGAGGAAAAGCTGGATAAACTTTGACATTTCTGCTTGCACCTGTAAGCTACCTGTTCGTCCCTGTGATGACAATGCTGTGAAATGCAAGAAAGAAAATTGTCAAACACAGCACATAATCTGCACTTGTCCTCCCAGTAAGAAGGTAATGCTATTATTTTTTTAACTTTATCTGGCCTAACTTAGTGCGATTAGGTGCCTTTTAAATGGAAGGAAATTCAATGCTTGTAATTGAAAAATATCCGCATTTTTCTCCTGTAATCTTCCTTTCCCGCCCCCCCTGGTAATAGAAATTAATAATCAATTTTTTTTCAGGATTTTATCTGTTATTTTAGATCCGCTATTTAATATACTTTAATATTTCAGGTTCCAGTAGAGGAGAGGGAATACTTGAGAGATCAGAGGGCCAAAATAGGAACCAAGGGCTCTTTCCAGCTGGGATCTGTGGATAAAGCTGCTGTAAAGAGAGACCAGAGGGCTGCAGCTGAAGCAGAAAGATTACAGAGCCAGATTCAACAGCAGCAGGAAGTGGATTTGGCCACTTTTGCCTCCACACCTTCACAAGATATTTCTTTTGAATCCAGCTCAGGAGAATCAGGAGAGGTAATATATTTTTTTTCTTATATCTTATCCCATTTTTACCCAAATTTATCCCTACTTTTTGTCCCTATTTCCCCCCTTTTTTCCCCCATTTTCGCTTTAGTAATTTATTCTTTTTTTCGCCCATTTTCGCCGACTTTTTACCTGAATTTTTACCCATTTTTCCCCCTATTTTCCCACTTTTTTCCCCCATTTTCGTTTAAGTAATTTATTCTTATTTCCGCCCATTTTCGTCGATTTTTACCCATATTTTTCCCTACTTTTTCCCTTATTTTCCCCCATTTTATTTTCATTTCAGCCATCTGGTGGTGAAGCTGAAGAGTTCAAGCCAAGGAGGCACCCAAGTGGAGGTTACAGCTTTTTGAAAAACCCCAGATATGCCATGGAACTGATCAGGGGTGATGTTTCTTCCAATCTTGGGGCAAGTCTTGCTAATGCCTTCCTCCTGGACTTAAAAGCTATGGACCTGCTTAAGCCTGGCCTTGATGTGAAACAGATAATAGTTGATAAATCGAAAATGGACAGGGAAAAAGCTAGAATGAAAGTGAAAAGTGATGAAAAGCACAGTGAGGGTCTGGAAAAGTTAGTCTGTATTGGGGTTGATGGGAAAGTTGACAAGGACACTTTGCTGTACAAAGAAGTTAAGGATGAAAATGGGGAAACTAAGCTGAAGAAAGGAAAGGGACAAGAGCACCATTTGACTTTCACAAAGGAGCCGGGAACTGAAAGTGGAACATATCTTACTCACAGAGTCATCCCAATTAAAGGTGCGACTGGAGTTCTTCTTGGTGAAGAAGTTGCTAGTGTCTTGGAGGAGTTTAACAGTGTTCATACCCTGAAAGCTGTCCTCCTTGACAACACAAATACAAACACTGGCTGGGAGGGAGGCCTTGTAACAGCTCTGGAGAATAAAATTGAGCGGAAATTGCACACCATTGGCTGTTCACTCCATCAGAATGAGCTTCCTTTCAGAGCTGTTTTCAAGCATCTTCATGGCAGTACCAAAAGTCCCACTGCTTTCACTGATCCGCTGGGAAAACTCTGTGAAATTGACTACCAAGATCTGCCACAAGTGGAATTCACCAAACTCAGTGGCCCCCTGGATGACATGGAATTTGCTGAGGAGACACTGAATGATCTCAGTAGCGACCAGAGGCTTCTTTTGGAGTATGTGCTTGGAATTTCCGGGGGCAAAGTCAACCCAAGATTTGCTGCCTGGAAAATTGGACCATTAAACCATGCAAGATGGTTGACTTTGGCAATTAGATTGATGTGTCTGTGGACCAGAGGTGCTTACCCTCCAGAACTACAGGATAAGCTTTACCAGGCCATCAAGTTCATTGTGAAAGTGTATGCATTCAGTTGGTTTGAGATCAAAAGGGACAGCAAGTTCCACAATCAGCAGCTGTACATCTTCAACATGATCCAGAGGATCAAGCAGCAGTCTGAAGAAATCCAGGGTGTTGCTTTCAAGAACCTGAAGTACAATGCTTTTGCCTTGCTGCCCGAGAATGTTCTGTACTCCATGATGAAGTCTGATGACTTGGAAGTGAGAGAAGCTGCTCTCAAGAAAATTCCGTTCATCGGGTAAGCATTTATTAATTTTAAAAAATGTGAAAAAAAAAATTTGATTATGGGGATTTATTTAATAAAAAAAAAGGCCCGAGTTCTATAAATCCCCATAATCGAATTTTTTTTCACATTTTCTTATCCCAATTCCACCCCTCCCCTCTGATAATGGAAATAATCTTACCTTCTTTCTGAAAACAAATTCGATTATGGGGTTTTATAGAACTCGGGTTTTTTTTTTTAATTTAAGTTAAATTAAATCAGCAATCCTGAGACTAATAGGGATTAAATCTTAAACTGGAATAAAAAATAAATTAATTATTATTTTTTCAGAAGTGGGAAGCCAGCCAAGAAGAGGTTGAAGAAGATCACAGCCATCAACATTGAAGCTACCCACTGGTCAGAACTAATCCACCTTTCTCAAAGTGGCATCTGTGAACCTGCTCTCACAAAAGACTTTTCTGACAGGAGCTTCAAGAAGCATTGCTGAATGGCACCAAGCTGGAGCTGCCTGATCTGCCTGATCTGCTTTCACATTCTCAGAGTGTTGAAAGGGCCGTGAAGCTGACATCTGAAGTTTAGGGATCTAAATGTGTCTATTTGACTCTGTACATGTTTTTTTAAACTTTTTTTTCAATAAAATTGTAACTGTTTTCGGGATTTTTTTATGAAAATAGTATGATTTTTAGGCCGAAAATTGTGAAAATGCGGTATTTTTCGGTACAATTTTTTGACGATTTTTGAAACGGTTTCCTCAAAAAAACGGTTAAAGCTAAGAATCTGAAATGTTTTGTCAGTTTTTATCATATTAAGCCCTGACTACCTCGCCTAGTCCAAAGTCGCTATCTTAAAAAATGCGGAAAATCAACCTACTTTAATATATATATATATATATATATATATATATATATATATATATAAAATATATATATATATATATATATATATATATATATTATACATATAAAATATATATATATATATATATATATATATATATATATATATAGACTAGTGATGGGACGATTGTCATATTTCATACAATCGCTGTTGCGATTGCGATTGCGATGTTTTAGCTTTAGCCTCACATAACGCTCATTTATGCTTTAAATATACCTAAACGCGTTACCTACCTCAGTCAGGGAGTTAAGTATTGATATAGCTCCTGCTTCAGTCTGTGAGGAAAGTCCAGTTTCAACCAATGGCATCACCAACTCCATCCGTGGTGATTTTTTTGATACTGGTACTGAATCCTTCATTACTTTATCAACTTTTTTTAATTGGTTCTTCTCAGTTACTTCTTCATTTTCAATAGCAATTAATTCTTTATACTCTTCAGAGTGCATTGACCGTAAATGATTCTTCAAATTTGTGGTATTACGTCCTTTTCGCGAATAGTTTTTATTACACAATAAACACTTTGCTAATTCAGAGTTGCTAGATACTTTTTCAAAATATTTCCAAACGGCACTCATGGTGATCAAATAATGTTGCTAATTTAAACCCGAAAGAATGTGCACAAAGCCACAAAAGATTCGACAACCTCAGACAACCTCACTCCAACACTGTCTGAAGCACACTACCGAGACAGGCTCAAACAATGCCCACTCGCATTTCAACTCTGACGTCATATTTACCATGGCTGGTTTCTTCCAATAACGCGTATTCTGAAAAAGAATATAGGCCCATAGGGTTAGCTTGATTTTTTAACATTCCAATTTTACATAGAGCAAATAAAGAGGTGTACTTATTGTTATAATTAAACCAATTTTTTATTCTGTTTTCAACTAATTCGCAACCCGTTTTCATTTCTGTTTTTGACTTATTTATTATTTATTTATTATTCCGTATTGTTGTTAGCTAAACTTTCCTTTAAGTACGCATGAAAGAGCAGCTTTCATAGCAACTTTTGTAGAGATTTAAATCTTTGTTCACAATCGCAACAATCGCACTCATTAAATGCGATTGCAGTTGCGATTGCGATTGTAAAAAATGTGCGATTGTATCGCGATTGCGATTGCGATGCATCGTCCCATCACTAATATAGACTATATATATATATATATATATATATATCTATATATATATAATATATATATATATATATATATATATATATATATATATATATATATATATATATATATATATTTATACCTACTCATTGTAATGTACAGACCCCCAAACATGCCAACCTCAAAAATTTTCAGATTCCATTACAGAGGTAAGAAACTTGGTAAAAGATCTACACTCTCCAACCCTAAATATTTTTCTATGTGGACCAACTGGTTGAAAGGAAACAGGTGGTTAAACTGTGGTTTGACTGGAGCCAAAGAAGAATTAACCATGGTTGAACCATTTTTCTGGTTGACACTGGGTTCAACTGGGATTGGGGTGTTAACATAAAATAAAATTTAAAAAAACAAAGTTTGGAGTACCACATTCGGGGGAATTGAGTGACTAAGCGGGGAGATATGTCTGAAATTGACAATACGTCGTTTCGTGAGCACTTTGCTCTTTAGGAAGACATTGATTGTCACTGCTTAGAACAAAAATTAAAGGAGGTAAAACAAAACGGAGGGACGGCATGTTCCTCAGCATAGTAATTTAAAAAGGAGGTCATTGGGACATTATCGATTAATTATTACATAACTATTATTATCACATATACATTACAATAATTATCAAAATCATTATAAACAATTGTAAAAACAGTTTTGGTTACAAACAATAAAATATATAATTTTACCTGTATATTTATATAAGCAATTACTGGATGCAAAAAGGAGATAAATCGGTCAATTTCCTTCTTACAACAACAAAAAAGAAGGTTGAACTAAAGACACAAACCGGTCAATTCAAGTTGAATTTAATTTTCTCTTACAACAAAAAGAAAGGTTGAATTAAATTCTCTTAAACAACAAAAAAAAAGTTGAATTCAATTGATTGCATTGAAATGACTCGGGACTTGAAAACTGACTTGGGACTTGAAAACTGACTTGGGACTTGAAAACTGACACTTGAAACTAACTTCAAATAAAACTGACTGAGACTGACTTCAAAACTGACTGAAACTGACTTCAAAACTGACTGAAACTGACTTGAAACTTGAAACTGACTGAGACTTGAAACTGAAACTGATTTGCAACTGACTTGCAACTGAAACTGATTGACTGAAACTGACTCGAACTTGTACTGCTATCAAGTGAAGTCTATTATAATCTGGGGCGGTTGTCCCTCTTGGATGCAATCGACTGACTGACTGAAAAACTGAAAATGACTGCACTCGAACTGCTATCAAGTGAAGATAATTATTCTCTGGGGCGGTTGTCCCTCTTGGATATAACCGACTGACTGGAACTAACTGAAATGGACTGCACTGAACTGCTATCAGTGGAGTCTACTATTCTCTGGGTTTGGTTGTCCCTCTTGGATACAACCAACTGAAACTGTCTGAAAACTGATTTGTAACTTATTTGCAACTAAAACTGACTTGGAACTGATTTGCAACGGATTTGCAACTAAAACTGACTCGAAACTACTTCGAGTATCTCTATAAATCTCTGGGGTTTGGTTGTCCTTCTTGGATGCAACCAACTTAAACTGAAAACTGAAACTGGAACTTGAAACTGCTTCAAGTATCTCTATAACTCTATAAACTCTCTATAAACTCTCTCTTTCTTAATTTGCAAGTCAATTCAATTCAATAATTATAATTTGAAAAATATTGTAAACAAAAATACGAAATGTAAACACATTTCACTCGAATGTACGCGAAGGTACAGTAATATTATGTTTGGTACATAAAATAAAATTATTCTATACTAACTATAATAGTGAAATTAACTCTCTAACATTTAACTCTGTGAAATTTAACTCTGTGAAAATTACTGTTTCAATAAAAAAAATGTATCACTGGTGTCTGAAATGTTCACTGTGTTTCTTGTTAATTCTGACTTAATACTAGTTAACTGTTAATAATGCTGTCTTCTCAACTGTTTACAAATTACTTAAAAAAACAAACTGTACTTAACAAAATTTCTACGGCGAAATCTTTAGAGACATGTCCGGAAGACGTGTCTTGCTGGCTACTTGTTCTAGATGAGACGAGACGTGGATAACTTGGAGTCGTTACACACCGGTACAAGGGTGGATGTAACGAATTGGAAGTCGTGACACGCCGGCCAAATGGTGGGTCTTATTATCTGGGTAGTAGGGTTGCCAAAAAATTGTTTATCCTGATGCAGGGTAATTTCTATCCTGGCCAAAGGGTGGCCACTTGTTAAAATCCTCTTGTTAAAATCCTGGCTATAGGGTAATTTCAATCCTGGCCAATGGGTCGCCAGACTGTTAACCCCTCCGTCTATGGCACTGGGTTGGTTCGAATCGACGGGGGTTCTGGTTGGAAGGCAGCAACGGATCTGATACTTGCAGTAGTTTCTTCTATAACATTCTAATTTTTTCTCTCTCTATAAGGTCGACAGTTGTTAATTCTTCTCTTTCTATAATACTCTGATACTTTCTCTGATACTAAACTTATCGACTTTTCTTTTTATAACTTATCGACTTTACTGACTGAGTTCTCGGACGAGGGCACGGCTCGAAGGAAAAGATAAAAAAAATTATTTTACTGTAGTTTACTGCCAAATGTACAGGTAGTGCTCTGAATTTACAGGGGTAGAGGTTCGACCTCTTTCAACCATGGCTCAGGCCAGAATCTAAAAATTAAGGAGGCAAGGGGCCTCTGCCCCCTCCTCGCTGAGGGGCTGCTAACAAGGGAGTGCTAATCGAAGTAATCGAAGCTGAAGAAGAAGAAACGTTATTTTGCAATTACATGCTTTATATATAATGTAAATTTTGGGGGAGTGCAGTTTGAAGATTAAGTTTCCTCCTTTAAACACATGACCAGATATTTGAAAGATTCCAAATATAAATTACGACTTCGACCTAACCGACGGAATCATCTTAGTTGTTCGTCTTTGTACTCTTTCGATTTCGTGTATATCTTTTCGCATATGCGGATTCCAAAATTGGATCGCGTACTCCAAATGGGGTCTAACTAATGATTTATAAAGAGGAACAATAATATCGTGCGATTTGTACTCAAAATTTTGAGCTATAAAACCTAATACTTTGTTCGCTTTATTGACCACTGCTGTAATTTGTTTCGCTACTTTTAAATCACCAGTGACTATAATTCCTTAAACTTTTTCCTGCTCTACCCTTGCTAACTCCTTCCCTGACACACTATATGCAAAATTACCGTTACGCGAACCTATATGTAAAATTTTGCACTTATCGAGGTTAAATTTCATATGTGACTGACCAATCAACGATTTTATTCACATCTTCCTGGATTTTACTTCTGTCTTCATCATTAACTGCCATACCACCCAACTTCGTTTCATCCGCAAACTTTGAAACTGTACTGAATAGCCCGACATCTAAATCGTTAATAAATATAAGAAAAAGGAAGGAGCCCAATACAGAACCCTGAGGAACGCCGCTCGCTACATTAGCCCAACTCGACTCCTGCTAAATCAATGACCACCCTCTGTTTCCCACCTCGCAACCACTGTTCTATCCAATTTATTACTACATCCCTGATTCCATGAGCCTTAGTTTCTTTCAATGAGTCTTTTGTGCGGTACAGTGTTAAACGCTTTTTGAAAATCTAAATACACTATATCAACTGCCCGATTACTATTGTAAACTTCAACCACGCTTTGAAAAAATTCTACAAGATTAGTTAAGCAAGATTTGTTTCGCCTAAAACCGTACTGAGTATTTCTAATCAAGTAATGCATTTCTGTGTTCGACTATACGATCCCTAATTATTGATTCCAGTAGCTTACCTACAACGGACGCACCTTTATCGCCTTTCTTAAAGATAGGTGTTACATTTGCTATCTTTAAATTATCTGGTACGCACCCCTCAGAAATAGACGCATTAAAAATCTTTTTTAGCGGCACAACAATGCTTTCTTTTAATTCTTTTAGTTGTATGGGATATATAGAATTCGGCCCCGGCGATTTACACATTTTCATTTTATCAATATAGCGCACTACCTTCCTTTCAGTAACCACAATATTATCTAAAATACTACCATTATCAAAAGGTATTTTGTCTATGACCGTAGGGATATTCGTTACATCTTCTATAGTAAAAACTGACGTAAAGAATTCGTTTTGCAAGGTAGCCATTTGCTTGTTTTCATAAACTAGCTCTCCGTTAAAATTTTTCAAAGGCCCCAAGACACTTTTTACTAGATTCCTATTGTTGACGTAATGAAAGAATCGCTTGGGGTTTTCTTTACCGTCGCGAGCTATGGAGATTTCAAATTCGCGCTTGGACTTTTTTATTACACTTTTCGCTTCACGCCTTAGATATATGTATGTAGTTGTTTCGTGACCGCAAATTGTCTTTATCTATTTATGTAGCCTATAAGCCCTATCTCTACTCTTTATAATATCTCCTACTCTAGAAGTAAACCACAAGGGCTTGTTGTTTACTTTCGCACGCTTAATTTTCTAAGGTACACATTCCTCATTTCTAGTCCTAAATACTGTTTCAAATAATTCTCACATTAGTTTTGCGGTGGAGATCCTCATTACGTTTTCCCAATTGACGTGTGACAATTCATTTCGAAATTTACAAAAGTCTGCGTGCTGGAAGTTAGGAATTTTAGTCGAGTTAGCTAATTTCGAGTGACTTACTGAGAGGACAAACTCTACCATATTCTGATCGCTATTGTTTAACGGTTCTACTACTTGAAGATCCGTGATTAGCCTATCATCCGTAGTTATTACTAAATCTAAAATACTGTCCAACCTCGTAGGTTCCCCAACCTTTTCAATAAGAAAGCTATCCTCGAGAAAATTAACTAAACGATTACCTTCCGCGTCTCCCTGCAATGTATCGTAATTCACGTTGGCGCACTTAAAGTCACCCATAACTAAGGCCTGCTCACTACCTATTATTCTGTTTAGTTCACGATATAACGCTTCGTCCGTATCAGCTATATGATTAGGAGGCCTATATATAACCGCAACAAGAAGTTTGATATCGTTCAATTTAAGTTCTACTATAGTCGAATCTATCGGTTCTGGAATTGTGTGCTTTACTTTTATAACGTTCGCAATATTATCTTTGATATACAACATAATACCGCCTGCTCGCCTACCTATTCTGTTTTTAACAAAAAGTCTATAACCTCTAATTTGATACTCCCCTACAAAGTCACGTGTTTCAGTGCTAAGCCATGATTAATTTATCGCAATTAAATAATAGTCTTTACAAGCAATTAAAGAAAAAATTCGTTTATTTTATTTCGTAAGCTACGAACATTTAAGGATAGAACCTTCAAATTGTTTCTAACCCGTTAGTGCCCAGTGGGTCATATTTGTCCTCTGTTTTTAAAGTGCTCTAAATATAGTTCTTACTGACCGAATCACTTATAACATAGTCCTGTGAGAAGAGGAGGTCTGTATCAAGCTGATGAATACTCTTTATCACAATTGTGCCGTAGTTTCTTTATTTTAGAGGTATTTAAATTTCGCGTTTTTCACTTATTTATTTCTATTGTCCAATACTCCGTTTTTGCTACATTGCTGAAACTAATTTTAATTATTTTTTTTACAGAAAATACTTCTAACACACTTGTTCATTAGTGTAAAACAATATTACAAAATAAACCTACGATAAAAAAATATTGAGCGAAAACTAATAGGAGGACATTTATGACCCACTAGGCGGAACAGATATCGCGTGCAGCTGTGGCCAGTGTATTTTTGTGCTCCGTCAACGGTCTGTTTTGTGTTGGGAAGTCTGAACTAAGAATTGTCACGATCAACATGTCTCGAAAACATGTTAATTATCTTACCCTGGAGGAAGCAGTAGAGGCGGTTACAGAAGACGACTTTGTTTGCGATAGTGATGACGAAGAAATACAGCCAGTAAATATTCCTCCTGAGGATGATGTGAGTCACTGTGATGAAGGCGATGAAGAGTCAATGCTATTCAACAAATAAGGGATGTTCCTGGATGTATTGAAGTCCACCTACAAGGTGATAACGGCGATATTGATGAACCTGAAGCCACCACTTCAAAGCCAACAAAGAAAAGGCGCATGGATACAATCACCGCTCCTGTTTGGAGGTAAGCTGTGATATGAGACTGACATTTCTGGATGCGACGAGCATCCAAATAAATGGGTCCTGATTGTTACGTGCACATCATATATGCGGTGTTATGCTGACATCCAATGTTATATGTTTGTAAAATTGTATATTTTAAAATTGTGTATTATAAAATTGTTCATTCTATATGGCACTTGACTATCATATTTATATTTTTTTTTTCTTCTCTTGGCAGACAAATACCGCCATCATACTCAAGTTGGAATGCTGAACTAAAAGAAGAAAAGGAACTCAGAGAAGCTACGCTCAGGGCCGTAACTAGGGTTTAGAAATTAGTGAGGTCCAGATTTTTTTCGAGCGCGGCGGGACGAGCAAAATTCAGACCAAAATGACATCTACAAACACAACCCAAGCTATACACTAAACACAAAACACAAAACGCTCGACGCTCCCTCTTTTCAAAAGAAAAGCGGTAATATGCGTTTCATACACGGAGAACGGTTCAGTCTCTTTTTTTTTTTTAGGAAATAATTACCGAGGTCCGGACCTCGGTGACCTCATAGGTAGTTACGGCCATGGCTACGCTGCTGCAACTCGATGGACTTACTCCAGTTGAGGTTTTTGAACAGCTTTTTACAGGAGAAATATTACATCACATAAAGACAGAAACCCTCAAATATGTTCTTTGTCAAAAATGATCCATTGTTTTCTCTTGCCGATCACGAACTGAAGGCTGTGATAGGGTTTCTCATTTCTTCTAGTTATGTCACTCTTCCCAGTGAACGTATTTACTGGTCTGATGATTATGCTGTAGGACAAAAAATAGTAAAAGATTCTATGACTAGAAATACTTACTTGAAAATTAAATCTTATCAGCATGTTCAGGATAATAGTCTCCAATCATCAACAAACTTAGACAAAGAGTTCAAAGTTCGACCACTGATCGAAATGCTAAACAAAACTTTTCAAAAATTTGGTATTCTCCATAGGAATCTAGCTGTAGATGAAATGATCGTCCGTTATTTTGGGCATCATGGGTTGAAACAATTCAGAGGAAAGCCGATTAGGTTTGGATACAAATTTTTGACAGTGTGGTGATAGCGGATACTGTTATAAGTTCGACCTGTACTGTGGCAAGGAACACCGAGACCATTTACAAGATATGACAATGGGGACCAGAGTTGTTTTAGATATGGCAAGTTCAGTTGTTCATCCTGATAATCACATTCTTTTCTTTGATAACCTATTTACATCACGAGGACTCATGAAGATTCTGCGCGTAAAGGGTTTAAAGCAACAGGGACTGTGCGAGAAAATAGATTACAAAAGTGCACTACAAAGACAACAAAAGTTCTTTCAAGAGAACCGAAAGGTTCATTTGACTATCGGTTTGATACAAATGCAGAAATATTAGTGTTAACCACTCCTTTTATGGCCCTGGGGTAGTTCGGAGTCGACGGGGGTTCTGGTTGGGAGGCAGCAACGGACATTTCTCGCGATAGTTTCTTCTGTAATATTCTAATTTCTTTCTCTCGCTATAGGGTCGACAGTTGTTAATTCTTCTCTTTCGATAATACTCTGATACTTTCTCTTCGTACTAAACTTATCGACTTTACTGACTAAGTTCTTCTGAAGAGAGCCCAACTCGAAGAGGAAAATAAAAAGTTTCTCTTACTGTAATTTACTTCTAAAAAATGTACAGGTAGTGCTCTGAATTTACAGGGGTAGAGGTTCGACCTCTTTCGACCATGGCTCAGGCCGGAATCTAAAAATTAAGGAGGCAAGGGGCCTCTGCCCACTCCTTGCAGCGAGGCTGCTAACAAGGGAGTCTCGTAGTAGTGACCAAAGAAGAGTGAAGTAATGAAGTGAAGTTAATTTTACAATTACAAGTATCATATAAGTCTAAATGTTGGGAAAATGCAGTTGAAGGTTAAGTTCCCCCCTTTTAAACACATGATCAGATGAAAGATTCCAAATAAAAATTAAAAAAACAAAAATAAAAACTAATCGTATTTTCGCCGAGTATACATTTCTGAAGGCGATATAATTTCGTAGTAGTACATAAGTACAATTTAAGTACATTACTGAATACATTTCAATTTTGGTTTATTACAATTATGATTACGATTATGGATTAATTCACATTTCACTTAGTATCGTTAATTACAATTCCATTTAAAGTACATTATTACATTATATATTAAACTATTATCATTAATTACAGTTTCATTAAAGTACATTATATTATATTAAATTAAAGTATTACAGTTAATTACAATTAAACAGTTACTATAATTTTGTTTTGTGTTTTACAGTGTTTCATATTAATAGACAATTAAGATGTTAGAAATATAATACAAAGTACATGGGCACATACGGTATATATTCATATATACATTAGGGTGGATCGATTTTACATTTTTTCGATTTCCATATTCTAATAGAGACAAAAACTTGCGCATGCATGAGAAAATAGCCTCTGCAAAATCTTAGCTTAATAGGTAATCATCTTCTGCCCCCGGCAGAGCGATGAAAATCATATTTTAGTAGTCAAAAACGTATTTTTCTTATAATTTTTAAAATATTTCAATATGCATCAAAATTATTCCTAATAACTATAAAGTCGATGAAAAAGACCTCATATGATCGTTTTTCCAAGCGCGTTGTCCTACGTTAATATCTTTTGCCCCCGGCAATAACGTCAAATGTTGAAAAAATAGGTAATTTATATACATATTTTCAGATCGGCTCTTTGTCTTAAATAATGCATTTATATATTTCCCATAGCATTTATATCGTTGCTTAGGCATGAAATAACACACACGCAAAATTTTATGACTAGAGTAATATCTTCTGTCACCGAGAAAAGTCTAAATGTGGATTATAATTACGTTAATGCGATGTTATAAGTACGATAAGTACTAAGTACAACTCCTCGCTTGCTAATTTTATAAAATTAGCAACCCAGAACTCACCACGAGGAGGTGGCTGTACGTCGAGTTCCACCCTATCCAGCCCCAACCACCCTTCCTTTGGCTGCATGTCGATTTACATACGGTAATCTTTCTTAGAATCAAATCGTGGAATTTTTGTTCGGGAATGAAGACGGGAGCGGATGAATCCGTCCCTCTCTTCTATTCCACTTACACTGGCAGAGGCTTCGGTTACTAATTTGATGAGTCTCTCGACCGCTTGAGTATGACAAGGGAATAGTGGGATCAGTCCATCAGGCTGGTCTCCCGTCTCAACAAACTCTTTTATTCGGGTATCAGGTATTGTTTTTGTAACGGGGGGTTCGGTCACCTCAGCCGTTTGCCAGTTGATCATTTCGTAATAGTTTTGACTATCGTAGAGCAGCTCAGGCATGGCGAAGGCTCGAATTTCCCCCGCTGGTGATTGTTTTGATCTGGCGTTTAATATTCTTCTCCATCCCAATTCTCTTATGTGTTGCTCATCGGCATGTAGCATGGAGATCAAAATATTTTCTGGGTGAGCAAAGAAAGAATTTCTACGGAGGACTTTGTTGGCGATTGTCTTAGATCTTTGAGGCATGGTCTGAGAGAGACGCATCATTTCGAAAAAATGTTTTGCGCCCTCAGTGAAACTGAAGTTTTTCTTTATCTTAAACCAAATTGGTGCGTAAACTGTCATAATGAATCGCACAATTTCGTTGAAGGTGCTGGAGGGTTCACTGGTTGAAACATAGAGGCGCAGAAATCTATTTGCTGTTGTCAGCCACCTGGAATGCGCCATCTTACCTGGATTTCGAGCCGCGAGAGCTGAAGAGCAGCTACCGCTCGACACTGCTCTGTAGATGCCTAACAAATATTTTTGGTCAGTGCTCAACTCGGAATCATCTATGTCAATGTCGGGAGATGGAATGGCATCGAATTCTGTAATTGGAAGTTTTTCGCAGTCGTTCAATTGTTTTCCAACTGGTCCAGTAAATCCCATTGGCCCAGTTGTTTTGCCGTCCAAGTCTTGAATGAGGTGTCGCAGTGATAATTCATTACCTTGTAATAGGCATATGATCCACTGAACTGGCCTTTGTAGTTTCATTTCAATCATACGCCAGTACGCAGTGCGTACTGGCGCGTCAGTGGCAGCTGCTGCTGGCAGCACTCACCAGAGATGACCTTTAAACCCTAGCCTAGAGTCATAAAATTTTGCGTGTGTGTTATTTCATGCCTAAGCAACGATATAAATGCTATGGGAAATATATAAATGCATTATTTAAGACAAAGAGCCGATCTGAAAATATGTATATAAATTACCTATTTTTTCAACATTTGACGTTGTTGCCGGGGGCAAAAGATATTAACGTAGGACAACGCGCTTGGAAAAACGATCATATGAGGTCTTTTTCATCGACTTTATAGTTATTAGGAATAATTTTGATGCATATTGAAATATTTTAAAAATTATAAGAAAAATACGCTTTTGACTACTAAAATATGATTTTCATCGCTCTGCCGGGGGCAGAAGATGATTACCTATTAAGCTAAGATTTTGCAGAGGCTATTTTCTCATGCATGCGCAAGTTTTTGTCTCTATTAGAATATGGAAATCGAAAAAAATGTAAAATCGATCCACCCTAATATACATGACACACATGATTTAACATAACGCATGATAATGTGTTAGAAATTGAAATTAGAGCGAGAGGAGATTTTTCGTTTTCAGATGTTCGATTTATGCTGATTAGCTGAATTCGATCACTTGCCTAAGCGTTTATGAAAATCTTGCGAGGGGTGAACGCACTAAAAAAAATAATAAAAAAAATAATACATGTGGACATATTTACATGTACGTAACACAATAGGTTGTGTGCGTAATATAGACACGCGTAAAATATGGACTGATAGGTTGATTGGCATCAGTAGACAATAGGTAGGACACAACATATAAATAATGACGTATAGAGAATGAAGTTTTTTTATTATTATTATTAAAGAATTTACCATACATTGAACATGAAAGATATCCACATACGAAATGGGTGATTCAGTATTCGCGGTATGGAAAACGTGAAGAGAATTAAGTTACTTTATGACGTCATAGTTATTCACATTATGTCATACGTACAGTATAAGCCATTATTAGAAACGATGAATTAGAGAAATACAGTAATGAATAAAGAAGTACAAATCGAAATTCTATCCAAAACTCGCTTAGGCGATTTTGGTTTCTTATGTAAAAATGAATATTCAAACATAAAAACCATACAAACATAAATACTGCATGAAGACAAAGAATCCATATAATGATGGTATAGGAATTGTTCATTGTTCATTTTTACATTAGTAACACGCTGGAATGACAACAAAGTAGTTTCCGTTATGATGAACTATGATAAAATTGAGCCTATTCGTCAAGTAATGAAAAAAAGAAAACTGGTGTTCCTCAACCTAATCTGATAAGGTCATATAGTCAAGGGATGGGTGGGGTTGATCTACATGACTGGTTGCTTGGTAAGCATGCGATAGCTATCAGAGGTAAGAAGTGGTATTGTTGTTTGTTAATAAGAATGATCGATATGACCATCGTGAATAGTTGGCTTACAGAATGGTAAGTAAGAATAAAAATACTGTTAGCATTCTCGATTTTCGTAGAGAAATTGCTGAGTCATACTTGAAATCTGCAGCAGTATTTCGAACAAATACCAGAGTAACTTCCAGTCTAGGTAATCAACTTGTTTCAAGTTTACGTTTCGATGGTGTAAATCATTTCATTTCTAAAAACGAAGCAAGTCGACGATTGCGTTGCCAGTTTGATCGATGCAATAGAAAATCAACGACTCATTGTATCAAA